>JARSSU010027882.1:0-65645 GCA_029619165.1 Eurosta solidaginis
AAATGAAAGGTGCTAAGAGTATTTTAAAAGAGTGTGGGCCTTAGTTCTATAGGTGGACGCCCTTTCGAGATATCGCCTATAAAGGTGGACCAGGGGTGGACACTAGAATTTGTTTGTACGATATGGGTATCAATGAAAGGTGTTAATGAGTTTTTACAAGGGCGTGGGTCTTAGTCTATAGTGGACGCCTTTTCGAGATATCGCCATAAAAGTAGACCAGGGGTGACTCTAGAATTTGTTTGTACGATATGGGTATCAATGAAGGTGTTAATGAGTATTTTAAAAGGGCGTGGGCCTTAGTTCTATAGGTGGACGCCTTTTCGAGATATCGCATAAAGGTGGACCAGGGGGACTCTAGATTTGTTTATACGATATGGGTATCAAATGAAAGGGTGTTAATGAGTATATTTAAAAGGGAGTGGGCCTTAGTCTATAGGGTGGAGCCTTTTCGAGATATCGACATAAAGGTGGACCAGGGTGACTCTAGAATTTGTTTATCCGATATGGGTATCAAATGGAAGTTGTTAATGAGTATTTTAAAAAGGAGTGGGCCTTAGTTCTATAGGTGGACGCCTTTTCGAGATATCGACATGAAGGTGGACCAGGGGTGGACTCTAGAATTTGTTGTACGATATGGGTGTCAAATGAAAGTTTGATAATGAGTATTTAAAAAGGAGTGGGCCTAGTTCTATATGTGGACGCCTTTTCGAGATATCGCCATAAACGTGGGACCAGGGGTGACCTCTAGAATGTGTTTGTACGATATGGGTATCAAATTAAGGTATTAATGAGGGTTTTAAAAGGGAGTGGCCCTTAGTTGTATATGTGAAGGCGTTTTCGAGATATCTACCAAAACGTGGACCAGGGTGATCCAGAACATCATCTGTCGGGTACCGCTAATTTATTTATATATGTAATACCACGTACAGTATTCCTTCCAAGATTCCAAGGGCTTTTGATTTCGCCCTGCAAAACTTTTTCATTTTCTTCTACTTAATATGGTAGGTGTCACACCCCATTTTACCAAGTTTTTTTCTAAAGTTATATTTTGCGTCAATAGACCAATGCAATTACCATGTTTTCATTCCTTTTTTCGTATTTGGTATATAATTATGGCATTTTTTTCATTTTTTCGTAATTTTCGATATCGAAAAATGGGGCGTGGTCATAGTCGGATTTCGGCCATTTTTTACACCAATACAAAGTGAGTTTCAGATAAGTACGTGAACTGAGTTTAGTAAGATATATCGATTTTTTCTCAAGTTTATCGTGTTTAAAGGCCGAGCGGAAGGAAAGACGGTCGACTGTGTATAAAAACTGGGCGTGGCTTCAACCGATTTCGCCCCTTTTTCACAGAAAAACAGTTATCGTCCTAGGAGCTAAGCCTCTACCAAAATTTCACAAGGATTGGTTAATTTTTGTTCGACTTATGGCATTAAAAGCATCCTAGACACAATTAATGAAAAAGGGCGGATCCACGCCCATTTTGAAATTTTTTTTTATTTTTGTATTTTGTTGCACCATATCATTACTGGAGTTGAATGTTGGCATAATATACTTATATGCTGTAAAGATATTAACTTTTCTTTTAAAATTTGAATTTAAAAAAATTTTTTTTAAAAAGTGGGGCGTGGTCGTTCTCCGATTTTGCTAATTTTTATCAATCAGACATAAAGTAATAAGAGTAACGTTCCTGCCAAATTTTCATCATGATATCTTCAACGACTGCCAAATTACAGCTTGCAAAACTTTCTAAATTACCTTCATTTAAAAGTGGGCGGTGCCACGCCCCATTGTCCAAAATTTTACTAGTTTTTCTATTCTACGTCATAAGCCCAACTCACCTACCAAGTTTTCATCGCTTAATGCGTATTTTGGTAATGAATTATCGCCACTTTTTCGAATTTTCGAAATTTTCGATATCGAAAAGTGGGCGTGGTTATTGTCCGATATCGTTAATTTTAAATAGCGATCAGAGATGAGTGCCCAGGAACCAAATTTCATCAAGATACCTCAACCCTTGCATTCCTTACTATCTTTTCCGTGGTACCACCCTATCTTATCATGTATGTCTTGCAATTGATACATGGAGTTTCCTTTTGTGGCGAGAACTGTAGCTTTTACAAAAACGGGTGCTAGCTTGGCGTTAAACTTATTCTGTTTGTCGCTCAGAACGAAATTGCGCCGATATACATTTTCACCTACACTGAATGGTTTTACTCTGCTTCGGAGGTTATAGCGTTGAGCTGATTTTCTCAAAAGCGTTTTGTATATTCTTAGCCAACTCAGTACGCACGAGTCGGAGTTTGTCTATGCGGTCTATTACAACGTAGTGTCTGGATACTCTAGGGGGAACCGTAAAAAAACAAGCGGCTGAGAAGGTCTGCAGAATCAATTTCTCCAATAATGAGCTTATGGATGAACAATACCCCCAGTAAAATTCTCCGATTTTCCAGAGTGGGTAAGTTAATAAGAAGAAGTCTACTTCTGTATGGAGGAATGTGAAGACTTGAGTCCCCAATTAAGCCGCGCAATGCAATATCAAAAATTGCTTTTGAACTGACTCAATACGCTTTATATGCTTTTGAGAAACAGGGGACCAAACGCATGAGCAATACTCGAGTATTGGACGAACCAGCGATGTGTAAAGAACCTTAGTGAGATACGGATCAACGAGCTCTTTAGCCCATCTTTTAACAAATCGAAGTAAACCCACGCTTTGTTGGCAATAGAGGAAATATGCATATTAAAATTCAATTTCGGATCAAAAAGAACACGTAAATCATTTGCAGTAGATATACGCTCCAAAGGCGTACCATCTATTACATGAGGTTTCTATGCTGGCTTCACTCGGTGAAATGTCATATGCTTACATTTAGAGGAATTTAAAGCCAGTAAATTTGTTGAGCATCAACATTGGAATGAGTCCAAGTCGGCCTGAAGAAGATCCAAGGAACTCAAATCGGTAGGACATTAAGTGTAGCAAAGTCTTACATCATCCGCATACATTATAGTATGGGAGTATAATATTGTCTGTGGCAAGTCATTAATGAAAAGGGCAAAGAGCAAAGGGCCTAGATGACTTCCCTGGGGTACGCCGGAGGAAACTCCGAGCGATTCCGACAGATTGCACTTGAACAGGACTTTTGGGTCCGGTAGAGAGATAGCTTTTCACCCACATTAATGGGTGAAACGAAAAGCCCAGTAAATCAAGCTTGTGACAAGTAACTCATGGTTGACGGTATCAAATGCTTTGCTGAAGTCCGTGTAGATGACATCCGTTTGCTTTGTTCGCTAAAAATCCTTCCATAACTATAGAGGTGAATACAAGCATATCTTTGACGAATGAAACCGTGTTGGCATGGATATAAAGACTAGCACACTGATATTGGAGTTGACTGGTAAAAATATGTTCAAAGACTTTAGGAATGACTGAAAGTTTAGCAATACCCCTGTAGTTTTCAATTTTTGACCTACTACCTTTTTTATGCAGGGGTATAATAAAAGACTGTTTCCAAAGTGCCGGGAATGACGCAGATCCCAGAGATAGCTCAAATAATTTTAAAATAGGGTCATACATGTTTTTCGCGCAGTACCTAAGCACGCAACTAGGAACACCGTCCGGTCCCGGAGAAAAGGTGGGCTTCAAAGATTGAAGACTCTGAATTACCATATTACCATCATGGCAGGATTCCTAATGGAATTCGAACTATCAAGCGATAGGGATATTGACCGGAATGAAAACTACTGGATGAATACGTGGACTTAAAGAACTCAGAAAATAGTTCAGCAACGTCGTCATCAGTGCAAGCTTTTTTACATCCAAAGGTTAATGAGGAAGGATACCCAAACATTTCCGCTTGAATTACGAAACGTAAAACTTTTGGAATTTTTTAAAAAAATGGGCTTTACAACACTCAAGTAATTTTTATAACAAACCGATTAAGACGGTGAAATTTAGAACGAGGAGCTATTAAATATTTACAGAGTCGCAATGCTCCAAATTCTAGAATCTCTTCTAAATCCTAATTAATGTTATTAAGTCTGATAAGTTGCATAAAAACAAATGGGCTTATTCGAACATAGGGTAGCGAGTAGAATGCAGGTATCAAAGAACCACCAAGCTTACTGTAAAATATAGAGATTGCCGAATCGACATCATGCAAGAATAGAGATCCGACAATAACGGAAGCCAACAGATCATTGAGAATAATGAAATATCCGCTTTGTAGAAGCATATAGATCGGGACGAGACTGTACTTGAATCCTACGGAGGCTGACATCAAGGTACGAACAACAAACAATTACGCTGTAGCTACCGAATGAAAGCCTAACTGCTATGAATTCGATATGAGAGATATTGTCTAGCGAAATCAACTCAGATGATAGGTTAGATTCAACAGCAATAAGGACACCTCCCGCTCTAGAGATGCGATCACGCCGATAAACAGCATATTTATTTGAAAAAACCTCAGAATTGTAATTATCAGGCTTTAGCCAGGTCTCCGTAAAAGCTACAACTTGTGCGGAAAAGTTGAAAGAGTTAAGGAATAATGGAACAAGTTTTGATCGTAAACCACGAACATTTTTGGTAATTAATGAGAAGACTGGACAGATCAGCAATTACCTTTGTGTTGTTATTACTGTGTTCGTCATACCGTTTTTTGCCTGTAATAAAAACAGGTTTCAGCCCTCGCCTTTCTTGTGAACAAGTGAACCACAGTATGTTAGGCCAAAAAGAGGAATCAAGTACCTTATCGATATATTCAACTGAAAGGAATATTTTAAATGAGAAGATGTTTCTCTCATAATTAAAGTTAAATTTATACACATTGATGTTACTAGTGGGTGCAACACCAAGTTTAGAGCAAACGTAATGAGCAATATCATTTTTGATAAGCAAGTGTGTAATCGGGACACAAATACAGCCCTACGAGATGGCACGGCAGTCACCTGCAAAGGAGTAGCGGATAGCACACCAGAGAGCTGGGAAGGTGCGGCCGTTTATAGGACAGTTGACAGAAAACGCATTGCTTAATCTAGCATTGGTTATCGAGCCCGTCAATGAAGTACTATTTTTTTCAGGTACACTTGTATCGCTAGCAACAACCCCGGTATAGGTAACTGTCATTGTTGGAGCTAAAGATACCGGAGGAGGTGTAGGATGAATTGGGGAGTCCAGCGAAATCAACATTGGTGACGTAGAACAAACAGCCGCAAAGGTACCATTATTAGTTCGTGCATCGTTTAATTTGCCAGAGATCGTCTCACTAGAAGTCTCGACACAGCCTTGTGGATATTATTGTGGAGATTCCTGAGCTACATTATTCATAATGTTTTGGTAAGCCTGTTCGTATCAGTCAACGCGGTTGAAGGGACATTCGTAGGAGGACAGCTTTGCCCCTGACTCGAAGACAAGTTGGATACATTGTTGGGCATACATTTCTTACGTTTTGGGAATTCAGATATCACTTTCAATTTTTTAAAGTGAGCTTCCATCGTTTTTGAATCTTTCGTTAAGATCACGAAACCCAATAAAAATGTTGTTGAACTCTTTCTGAGTTTTGCCTCATAAAAACTCGCATGTAATTTTCTACGGAACGACAATCATGACATGTCCAGTTCAGTCCAATTTTGCTGGATATTAGGTCAACCACCCGACCACCTATGTGAGAGAAACCGGCACATATAACATGAGCCATATTATCACAGAGCCAACACAAGCATAAGTATCACCACGGGAAATTTTTTTTTGATTGGTGCACTTCTTGACACAGCAATCCAACACAATTGCAAAGTTAAACAAACCCAAAAGAAAAATAGGCAAAAGAAACTATAAGTATAGTATAAATTGAAAAGCTGTTCAAAAAGTATGGTCGAGAGTTATTTTGGAGAACTGGATGCAAATCGCAAGACAGCGTATAGCTAGCAGCGAACACAACAGAAAGCAAAAAGGGCACACAATGACTTGCTAATAGCAGCTACCAACAAAAAGGTATAATTTTTGTGAAAATCTATGATCTATTAGCAACCAAAAACACAAACGACTTTGTTTTACATGAGCCCACCTATCAGATACGCTGGCATTTATAAATTTTTGACATACAAAACTGAACGTTTCGGCGATTCGGATTCGCTGTACTCATTCCTCGTGGCGTGCATTACTACCTTTCGACGACTATCATTTTGTTGCAGGGTACAAACTAGGTTCGCTAAATCGCCGAGCCAATTGCTGAAATCGACTACGGTGGATGCGGTTTAATCGCGGCTTCATACTTAGCCCAGTCTATTCTTTTACTAACGGGAAGCTTGCTTATTAATTCCTCTAATAGGGTAGGGTTGGACAGATGTTGCACCCCATTGACAGACTGTAGGAACACAGAGAGATTTTTGGCCTTTGCTGCGAATGGTATCAGCTTTTCTATGGCAGACTCCAGAATAGGGCTGATTACTTTCTGCTGCTGAATTTGGCTACGTATCAGGGACTCCGGCCGACCAAATCGAAATCGCAATTCCTTCATAACCGCATTCACATTTTTCAGATGATTGAGCAACGATTTGACCACTTCCCTAGTCTCACTCTTTAAAGATTTTCAATTTTCAAAAGATTTGTTGATTATTTTCTAGGTTAGTATAACCGTACGCAGCAGTTTACTTGGTGAACGAACTTGAAAACAAATGCCAGTCCTCCGGTTGACCACTAAACTCAGGCAAGTCTTGCATTTTACGCGGCATTTGATAATGCGGGGTGTGGAAACTATTTAAATATGAATTTGTATTTGTAGCTGCATGAGTTTGAGAGGGCAGAGTACCAAAACCGGCGTTTGGCTGGTAGCCACTATTAAAGCTTGGCATTGTTGTTGGCTGCGAAGCGGTTGTATATGTATGCATGGGCGAGGAACCTGCCAACGACGGCTGTATATAATTGGTGCTACTTAACTGCACCTTTGGCATGAGATTGTGTAAGTTATTTGTAAAATGTAAAAAAATGTAAAAAAAATGTACTCGGTCAGGCGCGTATTCAGGGGGCGGGAGGTTCAAACCACCCCCCTGAATTTTATATTTAAATAGTTTCCACACCCCGCAATCGCTGACTACTAGTAACGTTCATTATGAAATGCTGCGTAAAATGCAAGACTTGCCTGAGTTTAGTGGTCAACCGGAGGACTGGCCTTTGTTTTCAAGTTCGTTCACCAAGTAAACTGCTGCGTACGGTTATACTAACCTAGAAAATAATCAACGACTTTGAAAATCTTTAAAGAGTGAGAGAATAATGTGAATGCGGTTCCTCCATACTACTATTTCGATTTTGTCGGCCGTAGTCGCTGATACGTAGCCAAATTCAGAAGCTGAAAGTAATCAGCCCTATTCTGGAGTCTGCCATAGAAAAGCTGATACCATTCGCAAGAAAGGCAAAAAATCTCTCTGTGTTCCTACAGTCTGTCAATGGGGTGCAACATTTGTCCAACCCTACCCTATTAGAGGAATTAATAAGCAAGCTTCCCGTTAGTAAAATAATAGACTGGGCTAAGTATGAAGTCGCGATTAAACCGCATCCAACCGTAGTCGATTTCAGCAATTAGCTCAGCGATTTAACGAACCTCGTTTGTACCGTGCAACAAAATGATAGTCGTCGAAAGGTAGTATTGCACGCCACGACGAATGAGTCTAGCGAATCCGGGTCGCCGAAATGTTCATTTGTGTATGTCAAAAATTTATAAATGCCAGCGTATCTGATAGGAGGGCTCATGTAAAACAAAGTCTTTTGTGTTTTTCGTCCCTAAGAGTTTGACATTCATCTCGATATTGCCGTAACCGAAAGTTGTGCATGAGCGGTGGTTGTCAACGCACACACAACAAGCTGTTACATGAGACCAGTTGCGCTATGAACGTTGTAGCAGCAACGCCGAATGAACCACCACTTGTAGGTACCACAACTCTGACGGAATCGATGTTAAGCCGCTCATCCGACACAACTAAACGTCAAGGACTGTTATTCCGCGTACTGCCAGTGACATTTTATGGGCCCCGTAAGAAGGTAGACACGTTTGCCATGCTGAATGAATGATCGTCCATTGCGATGATGGACAGAAGCCTCCTGGACAAACTAGGCATCCGCGGAGAAGAACATAATCTAAACATGCAATGGTTTGGAGGTAGAAATGCCCTAGAAGCTGCTACGGTCGTTGATATGGAAATAAGCGGAAGAGGATTAGGGAAGCGCCACGGAGTGCGCCGCGTTTATGTTTTGCCAAATCTAAATCTCCCGGTTCAAAGACTGAGTAATGACGATTTACGTATTTTGGCTGATCGTAATTTGCCAAATATGCCTACCCCGTTTTCCAACGCTACTCTAATGATTCTCATAGGACTAGATCACTGCTACTTAGGTCTTCCATCCGTCACAACGCATCTGGCCGACCGAGGACCATATGCCGCCGATACGGAGCTTAGATGGGTAGTCCTCGGGCCGACTCACCACAGAGTTTTCCCAAGTGCAGCGTGTATACACGTATAGGAGGTACCTGATCTTCATGCCCTTGTTGAATAATATTTTAATATTGAAAGCTTTGGAGTGCGGTCTGCTCCGGTTTTAAAAAGTCATGAAGATACGCGCGCCGAACGCATACTAGAGCAAAAGACTGTAATGGTAAATGGTAGGTTCCAAACTGGTCTCCTTTGGAAGAGCGATTGCGTCTAATTGCCTGATAGCTATTTCATGGCCAAGAACAGATTGTTTGGAATGGAGCGCAAATTTAAGAAGGACCACATTTTCGCCGCGCAATATAAACAAATCATACACAGCTACATTGAGAAAGGTTACGCTAGAAAACTGACGCCTGCTGAACGTGAAACGAGGACTGAGAAGTTGTGGTATCTGCCGCATTTCGCTGTAGTGAATCCTAATAAACCCGGGAAATAGCGAGTTTTTCTATACTAGTGTTTGCAAGAGTATCAGCCGTCGGCGGTTTTCAATTTTCGCAATGGATCAGTTGGCATATGTGGCGACATAGCAGAGATGTATGATCAAATTTATGTTCGGCCTGAAGACAGATGCGCCAGAGGTTTCTATGGAGAGAGGATGACACGGATCAACAAAGCGTTTATGAAATGCAAGTCATGACATTCGGCGCAGCGTGCTCACCGTGTGCAGCTCAATTTGTAAAAACGATGAATGCGTTAGATTATGCTTGTCAATTTCCTCAAGCGGTGGAGTCTATAGTAAAGCGTCAATATGTGGACGATTTTGTGGACAGCTTTGAATCGGTGGAGCAGTCAATAAGTGTAGCCAAGCAAGTTTCCGAAATACACAAGGCAGCTGGACTCCAAATGCGAGGGTATATATCCAATCCGATTCCTGTGTTGGAAGGCAGCGTTAAGATAGGTGCTTCAATGCCAATAGTCTGTCCACCGTAGCAGCCGAAAGATGATTCGTTCAAGTATGAGTTGAGATTCCCAAGATTGGAGGCAGAAGTCATCAGTGGTAGCAGGCCACCAACGAAACGTGAAGTACTTACCTACGTTATGTCCATTTTTGATCCTTTGGGATTTTTAAGTCATTTGGTAGTTGGAGCTATGTTGATTATGCGCGAAATATGGCGGCGCAAGATTGTTTGGGACCATACATGTTAAATTTCAATTAGAATTAGCAATTGATGCAATTGGTTTATATTCTGTAATTCATTAAACAATTAGAAAGGTTCACCTAATTCCCATTAGATAATTGAAATTTTTATTCTAATGATAAATCTAATTGCAATTAGGTGCCATTAGCAAAACAAATTGGTTACCTTTACAATTAGAAATCTAATTGACTTCTGCTAATGCAATTAGATATTCAATAATTGATTCTAATTCAAGCTAATTGGGCCCGTTGCGAACTAAGAAAACAAAACTGAAAGTTAAACATCAACAACATAAGAGGTGTTTAGTTCCTCACCTTTTTTTTCAAATTATGAGCTTAATAATATTTATTTACATAAATTTATTAATAACTACATACACATACATAATACTTACCTATTCTTACTAATAAAGTAACTAAAATGATAAATAACTTTGAATAAGATGAAGATGAGTCTTAAAGATATTGAAAGCAAACTTGCCGATGCCAAGGTTTTTTATAATTTATATGGCATCGATAATGAACTGGAATTGTGGTACAGGGCTCGCCAAAATCAGGGACAACATATCTTGTATGTGCCTTCCAGAAGACAGCATTCCATCCAAAAATAAGAGAAGCACTTGAAGTTCTGCTTGCAATACCCTGTACAACCGCAAATGTGGAACGATCGTTCAGCACTCTAAGCAGGGTAAAGACGTGGTCGAGAACAACAATGGCAGAATCTCGTCTTAATTGTAAATACATTTTTTTTAAATATATATTTATTTTATTTATTTATTTATCAAAGGTTTGTTTATGCTGACTGCTCACAGAAAATTGGTAGCTTAAAATGATAATGAGTTAAGGGATCTAATTTAGATGAATTTACAATAAATTTTATTATTAATAATATTAAAATATAAATTATACCTACTTAGCAGATTTCGTAATACTCAGAGAATGAGTACTGCAATTTAAAATACATCTCTGTAACTAAATAAAATATGTGGAAAAATACAATTTCTGAAACTAATTTGGGGGATCACATTTCTAAAGTCATTACACCTTGTGCCGTCTATTAAATTAATCTATCTAATTCAACAAAACTTTGAATTACCAAATCCTAGACATGGTAGAATATTTTAATGAAAAGTTAATAACTCACAGGCTTTTTGCAATAAATCTATAAAATTTTGTTTTAGAGTAGGCAAATGTTTTGTCTACAAAAAGAATATACAGGCGAGTTATTAACTTTTCACTAAAGTGTCCCATTAAAAAAACAATGTTTTCTTGCAAACGAAGAGGAGTCTCGAAAAGTGCAATTTTGTATCGATATTACCTATACATTTTTGCTTTGTTGTTGAAATTCTAGAGATCACTTAAAAAAACATGTGCGGTTTTGACGCGGCTTTGCCCACCCTCTCAATAAAAATGCAATGAAGGAAATCTCTCATCAAGTAAATCAAATGAAAATATGATCAAGAATATTTTTTTGTATTACGCCATAATAAAAAACATAGCAAAACTTTATCAGGCATTGTTTGACAATCCCAAAGGAGGAGCGACCAAGACCCCAGCGGGTTAGGGGATCAGAGTATACCCGCGGTAGGTATGCCTGTCATAAGAGGCGACTAAAATACTAGATTCAAGAGGCTGTGTAGGGCAACCCTTCAGGTTGCCAGCGCAATATATAGCTTCGCCAAACCCAATTGTCAACCTCACCTATCCGCGGCGAATCCTGTTTCACTAACAGACTAGGCTCTGGCGACCCCAAGCTCCTCATGGAACTTGGGGGTGGGGAGGGAGGCAATGGCCTGAAGGTTTAATGTGGCCACATAAATCGTTCTCGAGATGGTCGGGCTAGCACCTTAATGGTGCTGTGGTACCGGAGCGTACCGGATCTATATCCGGCAAAGGACCATCACATCGATAAAACTCCCCAAAGCCTTAGGGGAGCAACCTTATCGCTACAACAACAACAACAACAGGAGCGACCAAGCACGTTCATTGATGTATTAAATAATTGTTCCGTGTCTTTTTCCCTACGGTACATCGATATATAAAAATTGCTGCGACGCTTCCAGTTTCCATTGCTCCTAGCGAACGGTCTTCCTCTTCACTTCGAAGGTTAAAAACTTATCTAAGAAATACAATGGGCCAGGAGAGGATGAATGGGCTGGCTCTACTCAACATCTACTCTACTATTGAAGTAACTCATGAAGAAATCCTAAACAAAATGGCAAAACAAACAAGAAAAATAAATATTGTTTTGTAGAAAGAAAGAAACATTTGAAATAAATAAAAGTATAAATATGTAATATGTAAAAATATAAATATGTGTATATTTACAGGTAATTATTATTTACTGACACTTTGGCCAAAACCCTCCCCCCCCCCAAATTTTTTTCTGGCTACGCGCCTGTACTCGGTACAAAAGGCGATAAATTATCCGGATCCCTATACAACAAAAATACTTGCTAATATATTTTACGTCGTACTCGATTGTTCTATGTTTTTAATTGCGGAAAATTTTAGAAATGTTAATAACCAGTGGGAAAAATAATTTCACTTGCAAAGTTTGCTAACACCCTTAGCCAAAGCAAATGTCAAATTCTTCTTCTTATGATTTGGCTACTTTTCCATATCATATGGCGCCAGTGTCGCTCAATCTACCGTTCTCCATATAAATACATGCAATCTACTCATAATGCATAAGCTTGTGTTAAACTCATCTATATGAAAAACTGTTTATGTGACGGAGCTTCAAGCCCTAACAAGTAGCGCAAGCCTAACAGCTGATCCCTCAAATTAGCACACACATACAGCATCACTAATGCCAAACTACGAAAATGTTTAACGAAATTCCAGTTAATTTTTAAATAGACATAAATTGTGATAATTTTGGAATATATAGCATTTAAGACACCTTATTTTCCGTAGTTAAGAGAAACTGTTTGCCTATATTCAATTGTTTTGTTTATTTTTCCTACATTTTTATTTTTAGTATTGATATAAAGATTGATGGCGGCCACCCTTGTGTGATGGTAGCGTGCACCGCTTACCACACCGTATGCCCTGGGTTCGCACCCCGGGCAAAGCAACATCAAAATTTTAGAAATAAGGTTTTTAAATTAGAAGAAGATTTTTCTAAGCGAGGTCGCCCCTCGGCAGTGCTTGGCAAGCGCTCCGGGTGTATTTCTGCCATGAAAAGCTCTCAGTGAAAACTCATCTGCCTTGCAGATGCCGTTCGGAGTCGGCATAAAACTTGTAGGTCCTGTCCAGCCAATTTGTAGGGAAAATCAGGAGGAGCACGACGCCAATTGGAAGAGAAGCTCGGCCTTAGACCTCTTCGGAGGTTATCGCGCCTTACATTTATTTTTTATTTACAAAGATTGAAGGTATATTGATGCAAAGCAACTCTGCTCTTCCTGTTGTCCTTCAGTCCACTCCATTCGAATGCCTTAGTTTACTGCCTTTCACTCGCTACATTAGCCATCATCTCCTCGCAAAGATCCTGAGCCAGATAAATAATTTTGTATATAAATGCAACAACAACGATTTTAGCCAGATAAATTCAGATAGATGCCTGGTTCAATTTAGGTGCCAGATAATTTGTTTATTTCGTGTCGTTAATTTGGCAACACTGCCTTTTATTAACCTAATTTTTCAAAACTAGATGTCACTGCTTGACCCCTACGGTTCTCAAGTCGCCTAATGATCCAGAGATTTCCCGTGAGCATTGAGCGTGATACGGAGCTAGAAAACTGACTGGATAATGGCTGATATTTCCGTTGAAATATAAATATAGGGAATCTGTGGCTTCCAACAAACGTACGGAAAACAAAATCGATTTAAAATATAGTCAAAAACCGTGAGAAACTTAATAATATTTAAGCGCCACACGTGTAACTTGGTAACCTCATGAAAAACTTCACACCTGGAGCTGTTTCACACGAGCGGATTTTCTGAACGAATTTTCTACGTTCAATAAAATGCAGAAGAGCAGATTAATATAAACGCTTTGGTTGTTTCCAAGCACATATAACGGCAAAGCATAGCTTCGCGCCTTGACTCCAGAAGAATGTTGCATGTAACACCAGAGATACTAGGACGACGATGACTATCTCATCAGCCTCCGTCGGTATTGTGCAAGCTTAGTTATTCTTCGGCATTAATGTAACCATAAGGCCCAGGAAACGTGCTGCTTCGACGAGATGGTTCAGAATGATAAAGCTTGATTTCAGGGACATGGAAGGGGTGGATTATATAGCTCCATTAGGCACTTGGTCGCCAGCTAATGGAACAGGATTCACCATGGTTAGGTAAGGTTTACCATTGGAGAAGTTATAAATTTCAGAGGGAACCCCTTGAAAGGGTTGTGCTACACAACCCCTTTTAACAAAGGGTCCTTTGCCGGATATGGATCAGTTACGTGCCGGTAACAAGCACTCTTAAGGTACCAGCTCGATCATCTGAGGAAACTTCAATATGACCACGTTCAATATTCTAGGTCAAATACCCCAGTAAGGGTTCCTTAGGAGATTGTTTCCTTCCAATTGGTAGGGTGTTGTTTGCTGTAAGTTGGCCCGTAACTTACTTTACTTCGGTATGGTACGCCCAGCACACTACTTCTATACCAGGGTTGTCGTTACAACAATTACATTTAAATACATGTCCCCAGGGAGATTTCTTTTGGAGACTCTCTGCCTGTCGATCATGTTGTAACTAACTAGTCCATTAGAATTAACAACTGAATGACTTTCATCAAAACTTTTGTGTTCAGTAAGAATATTTATTATTTGTTTATGGCTACATATTGTCATCTCTTCATTTATAAAATTTGAAATAGGTTTATCAAGCTGTTATTACTGTAAATTCGTATGGAAATGTTATTTTGAAAAATTGTATTCGTTAGTTCTGTGTATTATATATTCAGTTAATTTAACCGCTGAGCAGGTATTCCATTATAAATAAACGTATTATACGCGATACATCTTCCGTAGCATCGTAATCAATATTTGACTTGACATCAGCTTCAGTTTGCCATACTTTTGGGCTTGACTCTGGTGTTAGATGTAATACTGGTACATTCCAATCTAGGAATGATTTACTATCACGCTCTAACTTATGAGTATATATTGGATTATTTTCAAAGTAGTGCTTTGGCTTTTGCAACGTAACATCTCGGCTTTTCTCAAACGCTTTGCCAACGCTCTAAATCGTGAAAACCATCCTTTAGTATTTTCAAAGAAACTTCTAAATCTCGGTTCGGCTGAACCAATCAAATCCAATATTACTAATATATCCCATGCATTTAAAGTACCATTCCCTACCCAATCGTAAGCTAAATGACGAGACCCATAAGCGGTATCGGGCCAATTCCCATTGCGTACAGACTCGCTACCATCAAAGAAAATGAACATTAACTGAGTGTTGATCCACGAAACTGATTAAGCGCGCCTTGTAAAACGTGCGCCATATTAAGTAGCATAGCGCATGGTACTCCTTCTACAGCGCCTACATAATCTTCTTTATTTTTGCTATCATAGTGGCAGGTTAGCACTAGAAACCGTTTCGCATTTGGATTAAGTTTTGCAATTATGTTATAAAAATGTTATACGCACAATTTACTCAATCTCTCTTGACATTCATATTCTCAACAGACCAATGCATCTCACGTAAACTATCACTGATGTATTTGTGTACTCGCGTATGCCCGGCTGTGCCAACCGCACGTGGTATAAGAATATTTTTCACTGCATCACGTAAATGTCCGGCGTCTTCAAGTTCTCCATACGTTGACAATTCTTTTTCAGATAGCTCGTAAACATGATGAGGTGTCTTTAAGTAAATAATTTAGTTCGTCAGTGTTTAAATTTAAACGGTAATAGTCTAGAAACGGGGTCGACTGCTAATAAGGAAAATAAAAATTTTAAATCGTCCAAAAATATTAACGAAAAACCGAAAAATGACCCAGGTGGTGGGATCCATATTATTTTTGCGCAGAACACCTTTCTGCGTTGGCGGCCTTCGGCAGCCCTAATAAAAAATTACCTTGTCCGGTTCACCAATGGGGTGGGACCCAAAATTAAATGCGTCCAAAATCCCTTTGTACACAAAATTTTTTTTCAGTGCACATTACAACAACCACATGAAAATTGCCAACTTCAACTGCAAATATCTCCGGACTTCCGCCTTCGGATTATTGTTGTCGAGATTAATATTCGTCTTTTAACACCTCTCTCGATATTAGCATTCGACACCTGTTCTAGACTTTTACCAAAGTATCAATGCAACATATTTAATTAAGGAGCGTTCTAATTTCATCGATTATTACCTGACAGCGTCCCACAGGATATTCAACACACAAATATTGTTTAACACATACACTGATGATTAGTATGAAAAAGGTGATAAAATTTGAGCTGCTTGCCATATTGAAGTTTCCTTTTTAAATAGTTTTAAGTACTTATGTCACAGTTTCAAATGGTTAACTAAACTTGCTCTTGTACTCTATCCAGATATTTGCCCCACAGAAGCAGCAAGTCGTTTGTCTAGACATTTTTTATACCTTTCATGAAAATGAAATGGTATATTAATTTCGTCACGAAACCGAAAATTGTAAGTCCTTAAAGGAAAATAGATAGACCCACCATTAAGTATACCGAAATAATCAGGTTGAAGAGCTGAGTTGATTTAGCCATGTCCGTCTGTCCGTCTGTCTGTTTGTATGCAACTAGTCCCTCAATTTTTGAGATATCTTGATAAAATTTGGTGAGCGGGTGTATTTGGGTGTCCGATTAGACATTTGTCGGAACCGACCGGATCGGACCACTATAGCATATATCCTCCATACAACCGATTTTTCAGAAAAAGAGGATTTTTGTAATTACCCAATTTAACAGATTGAAGCTTCAAACTTCACCATATACTTTCGTATATTGTACATATTGATGCCTGAAAAAATTTATGAGATCGGTCGTATATAGAGTATATATCCCCCACAACCGATTGTTCAGATAAGGAACTTTTCGTAATTACTGCCCTATTTTAAGAGCTAGAGGCTTCAAATTTCAACGAATGCTTACGTATATAGCATATATTGTTGTCTGAAAAAATCATAAAGATCGGTGGTATATATAGTATATATATGGCGGTATATATAGTATATATATATATATTTTCGCAAATTTTAGCCCCATTTTAACAGCTAGAAGCTTCAAATTTCACCGAATATTTACATATATAGCATATATTGTTGTCTGAAAAATCATAGAGATCGGTTGTATATATAGTATATATCTCATACAACCGATTGTTCAGATAAGAAACTTTTTGCAATTTCTACCCCATTTTAACAGCTATAAGCTTCAAATTTCACCGATTGCTTACGTATATAGCATATATTGTTTTCTGAAAAAATCATAGAGATCGGTTGTATATATAGTATATATCTCATACAACCGATTGTTCAGATAAGAAACTTTTTGCAATTTCTACCCCATTTTAACAGCTATAAGCTTCAAATTTCACCGATTGCTTACGTATATAGCATATATTGTTTTCTGAAAAAATCATAGAGATCGGTTGTATACATAGTATATATCTCATACAACCGATTGTTCAGATAAGAAACTTTTTGCAATTTCTACCCCATTTTAACAGCTATAAGCTTCAAATTTCATCGATTGCTTACGTATATAGCATATATTGTTTTCTGAAAAAATCATATAGATCGGTTGTATATATAGTATATATCTCATACAACCGATTGTTCAGATAAGAAACTTTTTGCAATTTCTACCCCATTTTAACAGCTATAAGCTTCAAATTTCACCGATTGCTTACGTATATAGCATATATTGTTTTCTGAAAAAATCATAGAGATCGGTTGTATACATAGTATATATCTCATACAACCGATTGTTCAGATAAGAAACTTTTGCAATTTCTACCCCATTTTAACAGCTATAAGCTTCAAATTTCACCGATTGCTTACGTATATAGCATATATTGTTTTCTGAAAAAATCATAGAGATCGGTTGTATATATAGTATATATCTCATACAACCGATTGTTCAGATAAGAAACTTTTTGCAATTTCTACCCCATTTTAACAGCTATAAGCTTCAAATTTCACCGATTGCTTACGTATATAGCATATATTGTTTTCTGAAAAAATCATAGAGATCGGTTGTATATATAGTATATATCTCATACAACCGATTGTTCAGATAAGAAACTTTTTGCAATTTCTACCCCATTATTTAACAGCTATAAGCTTCAAATTTCACCGATTGCTAACGTTTATAGCATATATGGTTTTCTGAAAAAATCATAGAGATCGGTGGTATATATAGTATATATCTCATACAACCGATTGTTCAGATAAGAAACTTTTCGCAATTTCTACCCCATTTTAACAGCTATAAGCTTCAAATTTCACTGATTGCTTACGTATATAGCATATATTGTTGTCTGAAAAAATCATAGAGATCGGTTGTATATATAGTATATATCTCATACAACCATTGTTCAGATAAGAAACTTTTCGCAATTTCTACCACATTTTAACAGTTATAAGCTTCAAATTTCACCGACTGCTTACGTATATAGTATTTATTGTTGTGTCAAAAATCATAGAGATCGGTGATATATATAATATATATATATGATGGTATATATAGTATATATATATTTTTTTTTACGATTTCGGCCCCATTTTAACAGCTAGAAGCTTCAAATTTCACCAAATGCTTACGTGTATAGCATATATTGATGTCTGAAAAAATCATAGAGATCGGTGGTATATATAGTATATATCTCATACAACCGATTGTTCAGATAAGAAACTTTTCGCAATTTCTACCCCATTTTAACAGCTATAAGCTTCAAATTTCACTGATTGCTTACGTATATAGCATATATTGTTGTCTGAAAAAATCATAGAGATCGGTTGTATATATAGTATATATCTCATACAACCATTGTTCAGATAAGAAACTTTTCGCAATTTCTACCACATTTTAACAGTTATAAGCTTCAAATTTCACCGACTGCTTACGTATATAGTATTTATTGTTGTGTCAAAAAATCATAGAGATCGGTGATATATATAATATATATATATATGATGGTATATATAGTATATATATATTTTTTTTACGATTTCGGCCCCATTTTAACAGCTAGAAGCTTCAAATTTCACAAAATGCTTACGTATATAGCATATATTGTTGTCTGAAAAAATCATAGAGATCGGTGGTATATATATTATATACTTCATATAAACTGTCATTTTGACCCCTTTTTTACAGCTAGAAGCTTCAAAATTCATCAAATTTGATCAAATAGTTACGTTTACGTCATATATTTTTGAAATACGTGATTCGTAGTCATAATTTTTACATGCAGACCACAAAAAACGCGAAGCTTTGCATCCTCACACAGATTACCTACCTATTTTTTATTTTATATTTATCTTAAAAATCGTTTAGATATGTTCAAATTTCACCAAATGCTTACGTGTATAGCATATATTGTTGTCTGAGAAAATCATAGATACCGGTGATATATATAGTATATATCCCATACAACCGATTGTTCAGATAAGAAACTTTGCGCAATTTCTTCCCCATTTTAACAGCTAGAAGCTTCAAATTTCACCAAATGCTTACGTGTATAGCATATATTGTTGTCTGAAAAAATCATAGAGATCGGTGGTATATATATTATATACTTCATATAAACTGTCATTTTGACCCCTTTTTTACGGCTAGAAGCTTCAAAATTCATCAAATTTGATCAAATAGTTACGTTTACGTCATATATTTTTGAAATACGTGATTCGTAGTCATAATTTTTACATGCAGACCACAAAAAACGCGAAGCTTTGCATCCTCACACAGATTACCTACCTATTTTTTATTTTATATTTATCTTAAAAATCGTTTAGATATGTTCAAATTTCACCAAATGCTTACGTGTATAGCATATATTGTTGTCTGAGAAAATCATAGATACCGGTGATATATATAGTATATATCCCATACAACCGATTGTTCAGATAAGAAACTTTGCGCAATTTCTTCCCCATTTTAACAGCTAGAAGCTTCAAATTTCACAAATGCTTACGTATATAGCATATATTGTTGTCTGAAAAAATCATAGAGATCGGTGGTATATATATTATATACTTCATATAAACTGTCATTTTGACCCCTTTTTTACGGCTAGAAGCTTCAAAATTCATCAAATTTTATCAAATAGTTACGTTTACGTCATATATTGTTGAAATACGTGAATCGTAGTCATAGTTTTTACACGCAGACCCCAAAAAACCTGAAACTTTGCATCCACACAAAGTACCTACCTGTTTTTTATTTTATATTTATCTTAAAAATCGTTAAGGTATGTATGTAGATCTGTTCACTATATATTTCTTATCTTATACATCCGATTATTCGGAGATTACGAACGGGATAAGATTATTGTTCAGCCCTATTCATGAAAGGTATGAAGTCTTCGGCACAGCCGAAGACAGTCCCGTTCTTACTTGTTAATTTTTAATTTTTATAAGGTGTTTTTCTTCGTGTTACTTACATGCCTGTTTGTTTTTTAGTATTCGTACCCACATTGCTTGTTTGATTTGGTAGGGTTTTTTATGTTGATAGCTGCATATGTTTTTCTTTAAAACCGCTCAAAGTGTACCACGTATCCGCAATGATAGCAATGATACTGTTTGCTTAATATATCAAATATTTTTGGTAATTAAAATTGTACGTGCCTAACATAGATTGGTGGTCGGTGCAGCAGAATTAAGAAAATTATTCTGCTAGTAGTGGAGCAAGCAGTTAAGGGCCTGGCAAAGTTGACATAGCCATAACGCCATAGTCATAACCATGTTTTTACTTATAAATATCAATTGGCATTGGTGCCTTAGCCAAAAAATTTTGAAATTTTTATAAAAACGATGAAAACACAACAAATTACAAACATATTGCACAAACAATAAGTGTCTTAGTCAAACCGTATCCAAAACAATTAATAAAACATACAACCAGTTAATAAATTCACCAACTGAAATGTGTAGCACATCCCTTTCAAGGGGATGCCAGCGCAGTTTATAGCTTCTCCAACCCGATTGTCAACCTCACCTACCTGTGGCGATTCTTGTTTTTTAGCAACCTAGACTCTGACTATATCGTTATAGCTGAGATAAAGTCCGATAGCTTTTAAGCGCAATTTGACTCTTTTTCAGGTAAAAGTCTAGAGCAGGGGTATAGAGGTGTCAATAAACGCGTATTGACTTCGACAACAATAATCCGAAGGCGGAAATTTCTATCTGTGTCGGGAGGTTTTTGCAGTTGAAATTGGCAATTTTCATGTGGTTGGTGTAAGGTTGTTGTGTGCTGAGAAAAATTTTGTGTACAAAGGGACTTTGCACGGATTTAATTTTGATCCCGCGGCTAATTTTTCAGTTTTTCGTTAATATCTTTTGAGCGGGTTAAAAGTTGTATTTTACGCCTTCGGAATATTAATACTAATGTCAAGACGCTTCATTTGACACCTCTCCCGATATTTTTGGACGTGTATTAGCAGTCGACCCCTATTCTAGACTATTACCCTTTGTCAACGCTTCCCAAGGAAGCCAGTTCTATGTACCGAAGCGACTCGGCATTTTCCCGACCAGGGACTGTCATTTCAGTCAAACCCCCATTTAACTTGTTGCATCCCTCCCACAAATTGTCATCCTCCCAGCAGAGCCTTGCAGCGAGACTGCGCCATATTCTCCTGCTCCGGGAAGGTATCGAACAAAATCCGGGACCTGTACCTGACCCCGGTCCAGATAAATGGGTTTGCTGCTTTTGCGTAGTCACCCGTCACTTAACCCCAGAGTAACGACGGCTCCCCCGTTGCACTTCAGAGTTCTGAAGTTAAACTGTAATGTGTTAACTGGGAAGACCACGGAGATAGCTGGTTTCATGAAGCGGCATAAAATCCGCATTGCTGCGATCCAAGTGACCAAACTTACAGCGATATCTGCTCTGCAGATCTGCTCTGGGTATAACGTCCACAGAAAAGATCTCGAGAGCGGAAATGGAGGCGGTCTCACGTTTATCTCCCACCACTCAGTGCAATATAATTTATTTGATCCCGACATCGGCGCAGGGACAGTGTCCTGGAACGTCAAGGGATATCTTTCCGGTAAGGCGATGTAAACTTAGAAATCATCAACATCGACTTTCCTCCTGTCCTCTGTTGCCCCAGCGGATACTGCCCTGACATCAGCGCACTACTCACAGGCGATAATTGCATTATTTTAGGCGATTTCAATGCCCACCACGATCTATGGCATTCTAACCTACATGCGGGATGTGATGTTGGCGGACAAAATAAAGCAAACGACGTTCTGCACAATAAACGGAGCTACCCCCACTCGTATGGTAGAAAGCTGCCACAGTTCGCCAGATCTATCCATCGTTTGCGCAGGACTATTAAACTGCGTCAACTGGCAGCGGATGGTAACATTGGCATCTGTCCGCCTGCTCTTACTAATTCCGCTCGAGCGATCTGCCGACTTCATCACCACTGAGAACCCGCACTTTCATCAATTTTAAGAAAGGAAAGTGGGATGATTACAAAATATTATTCTGACAATCGCTTTGCTGTCCTCCCTGTACCGACTGGTGGCCGGAACGTGCTTTGCGCAAGGTTATCGAATCCGCCTCTGCTCGATTTATTTCCGCAGGAATAATTCCCTAAATCCGGCCACATATTCCGGCAGAGGTCGCAAATTTAGCGAGAGAACGTGTCCTTATAAGACAGCACAACCCCGGCAACCCACAAATAAGGGATATAAACAAAAGCATCAGATTGCTTGTGCATGAATACACGCGGGCGAAATGGGAGGAGCACCTAAAGAATTTTAACCTCCCTGCCGATGTGGGTAAGCTTTGGTCAACAAGTCCCTACCGAATCCGACTAAGCACAATGACAAAATCTCCATCGCCTTTGGCGATAAAATTGTGTCGGATGCGCAAAAATGCGCGAGCGCTTTTTGTCGACAATATGTAATGCATTCTACCGTTGACAAAGTCAGACGGCGGGCCAACAGACGCACATACGAGCATAAATACAGCGCGTTCCCAATTACCATCACCGCCAAAGAGGTATAAGATGCCATCGCTCATGCTACACCGTCTACAGCAGAAGGCCCAGACGGCATAACCATGTCGATGCTTACAAACCTAGGCAAAGAGGGATTTAATTATCGTCCGATATCTCTCCTATCGTCAGTAGCCAAGACACTTGAAGCCATTCTGCTTCCCTATTTTATGCCATTATCATACAGATAAATAGCGGATTAAATCAAACCCCATAGGACAGTACTCGTGGCGTTAGACCTGTCAAAACCTTCAACCAGGGCACGTTACTTCAAGACCTGGAATGTTCTCCCTTCCTCCAAGTCTCAAAAGGTAGACCGCTAATTATCTGTCTGGTCGGCAAGCATAGGTGCTATTCAGGAATGTAACATCCTAACCAAGAAGAATTAAACAAGGGGTGACACAGGGTGGTGTCCTATCCCCACTTTTGTTTATCTTCTACATATCAAAACTACCTTCACCACCAGAAGGTGTTACTATAGTTTCCTATGCAGATGACTATACAACAATGGCCACAAGCCCAGGCCCACAGATCGATGAACTTTTTAACAAAATAAAAAGCTATCTCCCTGATCTCTCCAGTTTCTTCGCTTCGCGAAACCTGACATTGTCACCGACTAAATCATCGGCGATCTTATTTACAACTTGGACGCTCCAAAATCATGAGTGTGACGTTCGAACAGGATCTTCATTTTGGAGAGCATGCAACCACAATTGTACCGAAAATCCAGGGCCGTAAAAAAATCCTCAAATCTCTTGTTGACAGTACTTGGGACAAAGATAACGAAACGCTCTTTACCACTTACAAAGCAATTGGCCAGCCGATTGTGTGCTACGCGTCCCCGATATAGTCTCCAAGCCTAAAGGCTACCCACTCGAAGAAGCTACAGGCCTGCCAAAATACCGCCCTTATAACCGCTACGGGTTGTCTTCCGCAGTTTCTGTTGAATACCTAGAAAACTGGGCATCTCAACAGATATCTGATTGATGAGGCTACACCGCCCTGAGGCTTAAGGAGCCATCTCCGTAAGCATTACGAGGAAATACCGCACCTGAGAATACAGGCGCATGAAGCTAAAAAGCACAAGCAGGTCCTCAGTGAAATCCACAAACAGTCGTCGGACCTCTATGCCAGGAATTGCTCGGTGAATCTAAAGACAAAAAAAAACGTATCAAGATATCTCAAAAAGGTACCAAAAATATCTCTAAGACTGACTAATTTGCTTTCCAACAGACAGACAGGCACGGCTTATACAACTCATATAGTCATCCTTGGAGGGTGGGGCCGTGTGTAGAAGTCCACGAAAGTGGGGAAAGCTTCTGACCGCCATTCACCTGGGTGCGGCTGCAAGCGGGCGTCTGTCTTGGAGCAAGCGGCTCGCTATATAAACGTGCCAAGTAATATTTTCACCCCCGCTGAGCGGGTTGTTCGCTGGGCTTGGGACCCGCCACGTAAAACCATACTCCAATGAAATATAACAACAAGCCTCGGATAAATACACTCTCTATTGATGACGACCATGGCAAACGTTTGAAGGACAATGAATTGAGGGCATGCACCTGGAACGTCCGCTCCCTGAATGGGATTGGTGTAGATGCCCGGCTGGTTGATGTCCTCGTCAAAGCAAAATCTGACATCACCGCCATCCAAGAAATGCGTTGGACGAAGCAAGGAAGAAAAAAGATCAAAAATTGTGACATATATTGGAGTGGCCATGCGAATAAGCGCAGTTTCGGCGTCGGATTCGTGGTGGGAGAGATACTTTGTCGCCAAGTGCTGGCGTTCACGCCTGTGGACGAGACGCCGCTATCCGAATAAAAGCAAAATTTTTTAATATATCATTCATCTGCGCACATGCGCCGACAGAGGAGAAAGACGATGAGGTGAAAGACACTTTTTATGAACAATTAGAACGCACATACGAGCACTACCCCCGTCATGATATAAAAGTCGTGCTTGGCGACTTTAACGCCAGGGTGGGCAAAGAAGGTGTTTTTGGCCCTACAGTCGGAAAGTTCAGCCTACACAATGAAACTTCTCCTAACGGACTGAGGCTGATTGACTTTGCCGGAGTTCGAAACATGGTCATATCAAGCACGAGGTTCATGCATAAAAAGATACATCAAGCTACATGGCTGTCTCCTGATCGAAATACTCGCAATCAGATCGATCACGTTGTGATAGACGGACGGCATGCCTCCAGTGTTTTAGATGTGCGAACGATCCGAGGACCTAACATCGATTCGGACCATTATCTCGTGGCAGCCAAAATACGCACCCGCCTCAACGCGGCTAAAAACAAGGAACAAAAAACACAAGGAAAGCTAGACGTCGAAAAGCTTCAATCACAACAGACTGCCAATGATTTCGCAACTCGACTCTCACACCTGCTCTCTGAGGGCATAACTCACCCTGAAGGAATACAGGAGCAGTGGGAGCATATCTCCAAAGCACTTCGTACCGCCGCCGAGGAAAAAATTGGTTACCGGCGGCCACGAAAAAACAACTGGTATGATGAAGAATGCCGCGTTGCAACCGAAAGAAAAGACGCTGACTACAGGTCTACGTTAAAAGCGAGCGCGACAAGAGGAGTGTGTGAACGCTATCGTGAGTTGAAAAGGGAAGCGAGACGCCTTTTCAGGAAGAAAAAAGCAGAAGCAGAAAGGCGTGAGTGCGAGGAGCTTGAGCTGCTAGCCACCAGGAATAACGCCTGAAAATTCTACCAAAAAATACGGCGACAGACGGAAGGTTTTAAGACCGGGGCAAACTCCTGTAGGAATGAAAACGGCGACCTTGTAACTGATGTCCAGAGAGTGCTTAGATTATGGAGGGAACACTTCTCTGCTCTCCTAAATGGAGGCAGCAATTCACCGCGCAGAGATGAAGAACCCGATCCCGCAATCGATGATGATGGAATATATGTCCCCCCGCCCGATTATGACGAAGTTAGAATAGCAATAACCAGATTGAAAAACAACAGGGCCGTGGGCGCTGATGGATTGCCTGCGGAGCTATTCAAGTTCGGCGGCGAGGAGTTGGTAAGGCGCATGCAGCAGCTTCTTAGCAAAATATGGGCGGACGAAAGCATGCCCGACGGTTGGAATCTAAATGTTCTTTGCCCAGTCCACAAGAAGGGGGATACTGCAAAATGCACCAACTATCGTGGAATCAGCCTTCTTAATATCGCATATAAGGTCCTTTCAAGTGTATTGTGCGAAAGATTGAAGCCCACCGTGAACCGGCTGATTGGACCTTATCAGTGCGGCTTCAGACCTGGTAAATCTACCATCGACCAGATTTTCACAATGCGCCAAATCTTGGAAAAAAACCGTGAAAAGAGAATCGACACACATCACCTCTTCGTCGACTTTAAAGCCGCCTTCGACAGCACGAAAAGGAGCTGCCTATATGCCGCTATGTCTGAATTTGGTTTCCCCGCAAAACTTATACGGCTGTACAAAATGACGTTGAGCAACACCATCAGCTCAGTCAGAATTGGGAAGGACCTCTCCGAGCCGTTCGAAACTAAACGAGGTTTCAGACAGGGTGACCCCCTATCGTGCGATTTCTTTAATTTGATGCTGGAGAAAATTATACTAGCTGCAGAACTTAACCGCACTGGAACAATATACTATAAAAGCGTGCAATTACTGGCATATGCTGATGACATTGATATCATCGGCCTAAACACCCGCGCTGTTAGTTCTGCTTACTCCACGCTGGAAAAAGAAGCGGTAAAGATGGGTTTGATGGCGAATGAGGACAAAACGAAGTACCTGCTGTCATCGAGCAAAGAGTCAGCGCATATGCGCCTTGGCAACCACGCTACTGTTGGCAGCCATAATTTCGAAATAGTAAAAGACTTCGTTTATTTGGGAACCAGCATCAACACTAGCAACAACATCAGCACTGAAATCCAGCGAAGAATCAATCTTGCCAATAAATGCTACTTTGGACTAGGTAGGCAATTGAAAAGTAAAGCCCTCTCTCGGCGAATCATACTCTACAAGTCACTTATCGTACCCGTCCTGCTATATGGGGCAGAAGCATGGACCATGACAACAGCAGATGAAGCGGCTTTGGGAGTGTTCGAGAGAAAAGTTCTTCGAAAGATTTATGGACCTCTACGCGTTGGCGATGGCGAGTACCGAAGAAGATTTAATGATGAGCTGTACGAGCTATACGCAGACATCTACATAGTCCAGCGAATTAAAACGCAGCGGCTGCGCTGGCTAGGCCATGTTATGCGAATGAAAGATGATGCTCCGGCCAAGAAAGTGTTTCTATCGGAACCCGCCTATGGAAGCAGAGGTAGAGGGCGGCCCCCACTCCGTTGGAAGGACCAGGTGGAAAACGATTTAAACTCCCTTGGTGTGACCAATTGGCGCCGGTTGGCGGAGCGAAGGAGCGACTGGCGCGCCTTGTTGGACGGCCATAACCGTTTAGACGGTTAAGCGCCAATTAAGTAAGTAAGTAAGTCATCCTTATCAATTTGGTATACTTATCTCTTCTCCATTAAGGACTTACAATTTTTCATTTTCAAAAAAGGTATAATAATAATTTGGGCTCACAAAATCAAACAAAATTAAAAAAAAATTTGAGTTCGAGGACATTGTACGAAAGTTTCGAACTTTTTATTAAACGTTTTTTGGACTTTCTGTATATGCAGTTTTGTAGCCCAATCAAAATAGATAATAAAAAGTGCATCTGCTATTTTTCTGTTCGCTTCTGTATGTGAGGAAGTTCGACGCAGCTAAACCGTTCTGGTTCACTAAACTCTAATCCTTAATCATTGACGGAAATATATGCTAAAATATTGCATATATATAATTGTGATCATTATTTATGATATTTGCTACAACTTTTGTAACGTAACGTTACAATAACGTAACTCCCCCTGTATTTCCTTATTCACCTAAACCTGAACCTCCCTGTACTTATTTTGCTATAGCATAGCCAACAACCACTTCTTTTATAGCATATTCAACAACCAACTAAATTGCGAACCAATGAAAATCACAATAATGGTGCGTTGAATTCTCAACCAGTTTGCGTCACCACCCATATAAACACTGAATTTGCATTTTCGCAATTCAGTCCTCGCAGGTGAGCCAGCGGGAGTGGATGTCTTTTTAAAGACATATTTTTCCCTCCTGCTAGCTAGCTGAGTGGAAGGGGCGCCGTCATGGCGCGAGTCACCCTTCACTTAGGTAAGGACGACGGGGAGGATGCCTTGTGCTACTTTGCCCCCCGCGCCCTCCTAGGTGTTGTGTGGCCCGACGCCTTAATGACCATACAACCCCTCCCCCTCAGTCCTAGCTTTGGCTGGCTGAGTGGTAGGGGGCGCCGTCATGGCGCGGGTCACCCTTCACTTAGGTAAGGACGACGGGGAGGATGCCTTGTGCTACTTTGCCCCCCGCGCCCTCCTAGGTGTTGAGCGGCCCGATGCCTTCATGACATTTCACCCCTTCCCCTCAGCTCTGGTTTCGGCCGTGAGCCGATGCGTGCGCACAGGGGCTACCGCTGTGCCGTTAAGGTGCACTTCCCCTCCGCCCACGGGTCGACCCACGGTGTATCGGCTGGTACAACCCCGCCCCCCTTACGCACCTTCTACTAGTGTGCAAGTAGGGAGGCGGGGGTGTCCAGCGGTGAAACCAGCACTAACGAGTCCTCGCAGTCTCTTCCGCAGGTGACTGACCCCGCGACTACCACAGCTGCCGAAGAAGAGCGACTAGAGATCCCGTTGCAGCCGACCGACCAATACCAGCCCGTTGGTACGCCTATCCGACCCCGCCCGGAACACGCAGCCGCTGTCCAGGTAAACCCCGTCGCCGGCCTATTTTCTCTCTCTCTCTCTGCCCTGGTACGCGCTCCGTAGCCCACCGCCGCTGCCGTCGCACCGTCGCCCCTCTGGTGCCACCGCTGCTACGACGACCGTTGGCCGTTCGCCATCCTACCGCCGTTAGCCGCTGTATCCGTCCCGCCGCTGCTACGACGACGTTGGCCGTTCGCCATCCTACCGCCGTTGAGCCGCTGCATCCGTCACGCCGCTGCTACGACGACCGTTGGCCGCACGCCATCCTACCGCCGTTAAGCCGCTGCACCCGTCACGTCGCTGCTACAACGACCGTTGGCCGCTCGCCATCCTACCGCCGTTAAGCCGCTGCATCACCGTCCATCCAGTTCGCTGGTGCCGTCACTTCGTCTATACCGCTACACCCATCCGTCCGCTAATACTGTCCGCCGTCCAGCCACTGCGCTCATACTACTGTACCAATCCGTCCGCTAATACTGTCCGCCGTCCGGCCGCCGCGCTGATCCCGCCGCTGCTCCCGGACAACCGTACCATCCCGCCCGCTACTGCACCGCCGCTAAACCACCGTACCGACCCCTCCGCTACTACTACGCCTATTAGCCACCGCCTCCATCTTTGCACGGAAAGCTGCTGTCCGCCTAATATCCCCAGCCGTGTGTGCGTGCGTTCGTAACACATAAATATCGTGTATTTATTCAGTAGGGGTTTGTGGGACCTTTACTCGACTCTGGATTGACTGAGTGTTACCCCAGCCTTAGACAAAACCCACCTCATAAATGGCGCCCGAGCAGGGACCCTCCTCCGCAGATGACCGTGGAAAAACAACTACAACCACCACCAACACTGCCGGGGCGGGTTCGACGAACGCACCGCTAGAAACAACACACACACAGGCTCCGGAAGGCACGCTGCTGAACACCGACTCGCTCAATTGGATCTACCTACTTAGGAAGGAGAAGCTGATCGAGGAGTGTAAGGAACACCGAATCGACGTGGAAGGCCAAACCGTAGCCGAGCTGCGCCGCGCACTGAGTACTTACGTGCGAGCGAAACGCGCCAGGAAATCCAGTGAAGACCTGTTGAAAGAGCTGGAACGAGAAGTGAACGAGGAAGAGGGGAAGTTCGCTACGCTACCCCAGCCAACAACAAAGCCGATCCCTTCAATCCAGATCCACAGCCCACAGCCGCACGGAGGAAAGGGAGAGAACGCATTACCAAAACGAGACGAAATGAGCGACGGTGAACTTATGAATACCGTTCGCCGCTGGGACTTGCACTTTTCGGGGGAGGAGTCACTGCACGAATTTCTTGAGAGGATAGAGGAGCTTGCCGAATGCTACCGCATCCCCGTCGACCGACTCCTCCCAACACTGCCGGAGCTTCTACGTGGGAAAGCACTGCAATGGTACCGCGTCCGTAAGCAACACATACACCGCTGGAGCGATCTGCGGAGGGAGGTGCAAAATTTTTTTCTACCTAAGCGACACATACGACATTTGGAAGAGGCCATCCGACAACGCAAACAGCAAGGCCGAGAGAAGGCCAAGGACTACATCCTCGCACTGGAAACGCTGATCCGCCAACACCCGACGATGTGCGAAGAGAATCACCTCGAACGGATCTATGATGGTCTACGCGTGGAATACCGCCTTTTTGTCAAACGCAGCGAGTTTAGGACGATCGAGGAGCTCCTGGAGCTAACGGAAGAGTATGAGCTGTTAAGAGGCGAGGAAGCGAAACAGGGAAAAATGGTGGCCCACAGCCTATACCACCTACCCATGGAATACGACAGCAAAGAGTGCTGTTGGCGCTGCAAGGAACGCGGACACCACCGCTTCCAATGTAAGGGCCCCTGGAGGAAGTTCTGCTCCCGGTGTGGCCAAGACAACATCCTCTCCAGGGACTGCCCATGCCCTCCGACTAGCCCAACTACCGAGAACGCACCCCGAACGCCGTCCAACGCTATTAAAGGAAGCCGCCAAGCACCGTACGTCCGACCAGAGAAGCCGAAGGAACCACCCGCCAGCAAATCGACCGCAAAAACACAAGTAGATGGCCGATTCTATATACCAGTGCTCATCGAGGACATGAGCGTGCGCGCACTAGTGGACACCGGCGCCACCCTATCCTATGTAGATGACACCGTACGGAAACACCTAGAAAAGAACAACATCAAGGCGCGCCCCAACAAGCGAAGCATCCAGCTGGCAGACCAAACGTGTGTCTTTACCTCGAACTCCTACCCGGCAAGGATTGTGTATCAAGGACGAACCACAGACGCGATGCTATCCGTTATCCCAAACTTGGCCGAACAGGTAATCCTCGGAATGGACTTCCTAAGACAGAGGGGAATCATCCTCACGCTGGATGGTCAGCCGCTAGAGGCCACCGTGACCAAGAGAGCACCCGAACTGGATACGCTATGTGCATTGACGAGCCGAGAACACCTGAGCGACGAACAAAACACGGAACTGGGAAACTTCCTGGCGCATCACCAAAAGCGGTTTGGAGAAATCATCGGACCAAGCACTGCAGCCGAGCATACGATTCGTCTCAAACACAACCGACCGCTGAAGCAACGATACTACCCCCGCAACCCGGCCATGCAACAAGTCATCAACGAAGAGGTAGACGAGCTATTAGCAGGAGGAAGGATAGAACCATCGCGAAGCGCGTACAGCTCGCCAATCGTGCTAGTCCGCAAAAAACAGGGCACGTGGAGGATGTGCATCGATTACCGTCAACTCAACGCCGCCAGCGAACCAGACGCTTACCCGTTGCCGCAAATTGGAGCCATTCTCGACCAGCTGAAAGAGGCGAAATTCATCTCGACCATTGACTTGAAGAACGGCTACTGGCAAATCCCGCTCGCCAGAGCATCCCGACCATACACCGCATTTACAGTTCCTGGCAGAGGGTTGTTCCAGTGGAAAGTCATGCCATTTGGCCTACACTCTGCTCCGGCTACCTTTCAACGCGCTCTGGATTCGATACTTGGACCCGAACTCCAACCAAAAGTTTTCGCCTACCTGGACGATATCATCGTATTGGGAGATACCTTCGCAGAACACTTGGCGATCTTGAGGGAAGTGTTCGAGCGCCTACAAAGACACAGGATGCAAGTAAACTTCGAAAAATGCAGCTTCGTCCAGCAACAACTCCATTACCTAGGACATATCATCAGTTCGAAAGGAATTCACACCGATCCAGCAAAAGTATCCGCTGTACAGGAGATGCCCGCACCGAAAACGCTCAAAGAGCTCCGCCGTTTTCTTGGACTCGCGTCATGGTACCGCCGCTTCGTGGCAGACTTCTCTACGCTCGCCGCGCCGCTTAACCAACTGCTGAAAAAGGGACAAGTCTGGAAATGGGAGGCGCAACAAAATCACGCTTTCAAAGCTCTCAAGGATAAGCTCTCCAGCGCGCCAATACTTTGTTGTCCGGACTTCTCTCGACCGTTTTTTCTCCAGACCGACGCGAGCGGAGAGGGCCTGGGCGTCGTGCTCTATCAACGCCATTCCGACCACGAGAATGTAGTAGCCTACGCCAGCCGAAGCCTAACCCAGCTGGAAAAGCGATACTCGGCCACCGAACAAGAATGCCTCGCCGTGCTATGGGGTATCCGTAAGATGAGACCGTACCTGGAGGGGTATCACTTCACCGTCATCACCGACCACCACTCACTAAAATGGCTGCACTCACTCCAAAACCCCTCTGGACGTCTGGCAAGATGGGCACTGGAATTGCAACAATATAATTTCGAGATAGAATACCGAAAAGGAGCACAGAACGTGGTAGCCGACGCACTCTCCCGCTGCCCGCTACGACACGCCGATGACGACATTTTGTACACCATAACCAACGGAACAAACGACTGGCACGAGAGGAAAGCAAGACAGGTGCGGGAAAAACCCCAAGCACATCCAGATTACCAGATCGTCGATAACCGACTCTTCCGCCACATTTCCCCGAGAAATCAACTTTCGCGGTCACCGCAATGGAAGCTGTGCATCCCAGCCGACCGACGAAAGGACGTACTACAGGAAGTCCACGACGCCGCCGCCGCCGGACATCTCGGGGTGAAGAAGACGCTTAAGAGAGCACAACAGAACTATTACTGGCCCGGGATGTTCCGCGATGTCCTCAAACACGTACGGAAGTGTATCAGATGCGCAGAATACAAAGTCGAGCAAAGACGCCCAGCAGGATTGATGGCAACCATGCAATCATCACGACCGTGGGAAATAGTAACCGCTGACTTCGTAGGGCCACTACCCCGTTCCAAGCAAGGAAATACTTGCCTCCTCGTAATGGTGGACAAATTCTCCAAGTGGGTGGAGTTGATCCCAGTGCGCCAAGCGACAACGGCAAGCGTAATCAAAGCACTCCAAGAAAGAGTCATATACCGATTTGGCTGCCCGAAAACCCTCCTCACAGACAATGGCAAACAATTCGTCGGGAAGGCATTAGCAACGTTTTTGAACGACCACCGCATCGATCACAAGTTTACGGCAGCCTACGCCCCGCACGAAAACCCCACCGAGCGAACCAACCGAGTCGTGAAAACCATGATGGCTCAGCGATGCAAGGACGACCACCGCACCTGGGACCAGGAGATACCGCAAATAGCATTCGCGATAAACACGGCCAGCCACGAATCTACAACAGCATCAGCAGCAGAAATCAACTTCGGTAGAGACCTTACAGCACCGCAGCAAGTGCGCACGGAGGGAGCAGTACCAGCAGAGCCACCAACCGTACCACCGTCCATCACCAAGTTGTGGGACGAGATAAAAGGGCATCTAGCCAAAGCTTCAAAGCAACAGAAAAAACACTACGACTTACGCAGACGGCAATGGAAGCCACGTATAGGTGAGCAGGTGATGAAAAGGGACCACCCACTCTCATCCGCGGCAGACAAATTCGCCCAGAAGTTAGCACCAAAATTTTCCGGCCCGTACTTGGTGATGGAATACGTTTCGACGAACACGGTAAAATTAGGCCACCCGGAGCAACCAAAGCGGCAACACGCACACGCACACTTGCAAGACTTAAAGCCGTACGAATCATAAACAACCCGTTTATCTCTCCATTCCAGGAACCAGACCATCCAACATGAGTCAAAAACACCGGCAACCCATACCACCGGACTCACCAAAACCAATACGGCCGTGGCACCCACCGTTTGAGGCAACATTATGGCCGGCAAACAAACCAAGGATACAACGCATACAAATTTTTCATGGGCCGCCAATAAACCACCTAATGGCCATCCGGGAGAAGGAGTCGGCGACAGAGCCGCAAGAACGGCGCGCCCCCGAAACCAACGAAACAACAAAAACAGCGCAAAAAAAAATTACCGGATCCCGAGGAATTTTTTAGAGAACTAAGGCTAAAACGCCCGGCCAACCAATCCAAGAAAACCTGGACATTCCGGTGGAAAGCACAGCGGGTGAGGGTAGAAGTGATAAATGACAAACACGCAAAGGTGTCACTCATGGGAACGAAACGAATCGTACCAATCGAATAAGGCACTGAAGAAGGAAGACGAGACCAATCAAAATTTTCTATTTTTATATATATATGCACCCTCTGTTAATTTTAAGAGAAAATGAAATGTGAATTATTTTTCAAATTACAAAATTTTAATTTTCATATATACATCTACATAACATCAAAAGGGAACGAGAGAAGTATGACAACGGATACAGTTCAGTACAACTCCACCCCCGACAAAATTTTTTTTTAATTAATTAGAATGATGTTTTTTGCAATTGAACCTGAAATAGTAACATTAACTCTGTTAGACTTAAGTAGAATGACTCTGTATATTTTTGGAAAAAATATTTTTTTTTAAATAAAGTGCTTCGCCCACACGCACACCGGCATAATACCTAGGCCATGCCTGGAGATCCACCTTTCCCCCACCGCAGCTTTCCGTCAACCGAAGTGGGAGGGGGACTGTAACGTAACGTTACAATAACGTAACTCCCCCTGTATTTCCTTATTCACCTAAACCTGAACCTCCCTGTACTTATTTTGCTATAGCATAGCCAACAACCACTTCTTTTATAGCATATTCAACAACCAACTAAATTGCGAACCAATGAAAATCACAATAATGGTGCGTTGAATTCTCAACCAGTTTGCGTCACCACCCATATAAACACTGAATTTGCATTTTCGCAATTCAGTCCTCGCAGGTGAGCCAGCGGGAGTGGATGTCTTTTTAAAGACATATTTTTCCCTCCTGCTAGCTAGCTGAGTGGAAGGGGCGCCGTCATGGCGCGGGTCACCCTTCACTTAGGTAAGGACGACGGGGAGGATGCCTTGTGCTACTTTGCCCCCCGCGCCCTCCTAGGTGTTGAGTGGCCCGACGCCCTTAATGACCATACAACCCCTCCCCCTCAGTCCTAGCTTTGGCTGGCTGAGTGGTAGGGGGCGCCGTCATGGCGCGGGTCACCCTTCACTTAGGTAAGGACGACGGGGAGGATGCCTTGTGCTACTTTGCCCCCCGCGCCCTCCTAGGTGTTGAGCGGCCCGATGCCTTCATGACATTTCACCCCTTCCCCTCAGCTCTGGTTTCGGCCGTGAGCCGATGCGTGCGCACAGGGGCTACCGCTGTGCCGTTAAGGTGCACTTCCCCTCCGCCCACGGGTCGACCCACGGTGTATCGGCTGGTACAACCCCGCCCCCCTTACGCACCTTCTACTAGTGTGCAAGTAGGGAGGCGGGGGTGTCCAGCGGTGAAACCAGCACTAACGAGTCCTCGCAGTCTCTTCCGCAGGTGACTGACCCCGCGACTACCACAGCTGCCGAAGAAGAGCGACTAGAGATCCCGTTGCAGCCGACCGACCAATACCAGCCCGTTGGTACGCCTATCCGACCCCGCCCGGAACACGCAGCCGCTGTCCAGGTAAACCCCGTCGCCGGCCTATTTTCTCTCTCTCTCTCTGCCCTGGTACGCGCTCCGTAGCCCACCGCCGCTGCCGTCGCACCGTCGCCCCTCTGGTGCCACCGCTGCTACGACGACCGTTGGCCGTTCGCCATCCTACCGCCGTTAAGCCGCTGTATCCGTCCCGCCGCTGCTACGACGACCGTTGGCCGCACGCCATCCTACCGCCGTTAAGCCGCTGCACCCGTCACGTCGCTGCTACAACGACCGTTGGCCGCTCGCCATCCTACCGCCGTTAAGCCGCTGCATCACCGTCCATCCAGTTCGCTGGTGCCGTCACTTCGTCTATACCGCTACACCCATCCGTCCGCTAATACTGTCCGCCGTCCAGCCACTGCGCTCATACTACTGTACCAATCCGTCCGCTAATACTGTCCGCCGTCCGGCCGCCGCGCTGATCCCGCCGCTGCTCCCGGACAACCGTACCATCCCGCCCGCTACTGCACCGCCACTAAACCACCGTACCGACCCCTCCGCTACTACTACGCCTATTAGCCACCGCCTCCATCTTTGCACGGAAAGCTGCTGTCCGCCTAATATCCCCAGCCGTGTGTGCGTGCGTTCGTAACACATAAATATCGTGTATTTATTCAGTAGGGGTTTGTGGGACCTTTACTCGACTCTGGATTGACTGAGTGTTACCCCAGCCTTAGACAAAACCCACCTCATACTTTTTTTTCACTTTTAAATATATTTATCATTAATTATGAAGTGCCAGCTCAAGCGTTTGACACACAGCTTAAATAATTAAATACCAACAAAAACAAAGAGTCGAAAATTACTCATTATTTCACAGGCTTAAATGCTTAACAGCAAATATAGCAGATTAAGTAACAACCAACAACAACGTGCCAATAAAATACTAATAAATATGAAGCCATAGTAATTATGTAAAATGACCGCATCGCAACATTGAGTTATTTATTTAGAATGTTTTACTAGAGCCTGAAATATGATTTTAACAAACCACTCAAAAAACTTGATCAATTAAACATCAAATTGTCAGAATACATAAATTCATGAAAATATTTTGATTATTTGATTAATACAAAATCGTACAGAGGTTTGCGTTTTGTATTCAATTCTCAATTTTTGTATTTTTGGGCATTCAAGTATGCCAAAAACGCAAACACCACCACTAAAAACCACACACAGAGCTCTAGCTTTTGAAATATGAATTTAACACGCTTTCTTAAATATTTTTTATTGAAACTTTAGAAACGAAGGGCAGGAGTGCGAAGATATTGGCTTATTTGCGACTTCACAGCCACGTCCCTGTTGATGGATATAAATTCGATACCGTGAAGGATTTAGTCTATTTGGGAACCAGCATTAATAGCAAAAACAGTTTCATCTTAGGAATTAGATGGAGAATCTTGCCAACGAATGTTGCTTTAGACTGAGTAGGCAATTGAAAAGTAAAGACCTCTCTTGATGAACAAAAATCACACTATCCCCTTTTTTATTGGACGTTGGGGTAGCGCACTACCCTCAAGTGGCCTAATGAAATCAGGCTAATCCTGTTCATGAGTCCGCACCCCGTGGGACCGCCGCTAGGCATAACGTCACGGGGGAAAGGCGATTTAGTCGCCTCTACTTCGAATGCGCATTTCTCTGCGCTCCCTTTCAGCATGCATCAATTTTCGTCATTACATCTTGCTCACAGTAATCCAACAATCTATTTGTCCGCACATTCGTGGAACTAAATTCCTAATGGAAGGCTCCTCTACAAAAACTCTGTTTACAGACAGTCTTTCGCCGTGAAAACGAGGGCAGTGAAACATTACATGTTCTGCGCTATCCATTTCGGAGTGACAGTTTGGACAGAAAGGATCCTCTTCTATCCCACGCTTATGTAGATATTCCTTGAAGCCGCCGTGCCCGCTCAATATCTTTGTGAAATTTAGTTCGCCGTGTTTTCACTCGTACCACTCCGCTATATTCCGGACTAGCATGAAGGTCCAGCGCCCTTTTCTCGAATATTCCCACCGTTCTTGCCACCTAACTATTGTTCGTGACCTTGCGCTTTTCTTAACATCTTTAGATGGTCGGCTGATTCCAATTCCATACAGATCGGCCATTTCACCTGAGAGTAGATCTAATGGGATTTTCCTGGATAAAACATGGATCGCGTCGTCGGACACCGTCCGCTAAGCCCATGCTATTCGTATAGCAGTAATGTGGTAGGCTGCTAGTACATCTTTTTGGTGGACCATTTTAGATCCGTGCCATAATGGTGCTGCATATAATATTATAGAGCCGGTTACGTTGCATAATAGCTGACGGGTAGCTTCGCTTGGGCCGCCGATGTTGGGCATTATTCGCGTTAGGGCTCCACTAACTCTAGAAACTTTCTCCCCCACCGCCCTGAAGTGCTCCCTAAAAGTTAGTTTTGAGTCAATGATTACTCCTAGATATTTCAAGGAAGGCTTTGAATTTATTTGATAATCTCCTATGGTTAGGACCAACTCCTCCACAGTCCGCTTTGAGCTCACCAGAACCACTTCTGTCTTATTGCTAGCAATCTCCAGCCCCATGTTCGCCAACCATTCCTTTATTCTTCCCACGGCGTCATCACATAATGCTTGGAGCAGATCAAGTTTCTTGGCCACTGCCACTACGACAATATCATCTGCATAGCATAGAGAGTTGGACGTAGAACAGATCCATGAGGGACACCGCCCGTGATGTTGTGCTTTCTTGGTCCCTCATCCGTATCAAAAAGGAGTACTCTGTCGCTTAGATAGCTACCAATTATTCGGAGCAGGTAAGCAGGTGTGCCAAAGTTTCGTAGCACTGTCATTATCTGAAATCACACTCTACAAGTCGCTTATCATACCTGTCATAATGTGTGGCTAGGATTCATGCGCGGTGTCGAGAGAAGATGAAATGGCTCTTGGAGTGTTCGGGAGAAAAGTCGTCTGGAAAATTTTTTGTCCTATCCGTGATGCCGACGGTGAATATCTGTATGAGCTTTAAACGGCTAGAAAGATAGTGCTGCGAATAAAACACAAAGGCTTTGCTGGAAGCAGAGGAAGGGGAGACCACCACTGAGTTGTGGGAAGCAGTTGGAAAAAGACTCCATCTCCCTTGATGCTCCCGATGGGTGTCAGTTTTCGCGAAACAGAAATAGCTGTTGTGACTTGTTACGACACTAACTAACAGGTCACGGCCAATAGTTAGGTGGCATGAACGGTGGGAAAAAATCGAGGAAAAGCCGCACGATTTTTACGTTAGCTTGAAATATGGAGGAATAGTATGAGCGGAAGCACCGCGAACTAAACCACTACCTTACGCATATATTCGATAAAGACGGTGGTTTCAAGAAGAAGGTATATAAGCATAGGATAGAGGAGTATAATTTCAGTCCACACTGTGCCACTGAATTAAAAACGCAGAACACGTAATGCTCCATAAGAAATTTAGTTCCCCTGATGTGCAAACACTGAGATTATGGAACTGCTGTGAGCAAAATGGCCTTTCTTGAATCGTGAGTATATATTATTTTCATAAATCAAATTTTTTAAGCTTTCTCATTTTGTCAATTGTGGATTATGTGTTATTTAAGAAAATCTGCTTATCACGCTCTTAAATTTGAATTTTTTTTACCTCACATTATAAATACGATACAATTTCCAACACCACTATATATATCTACACACATACACATACATATGTTCATATACATATATCCATATTAGTTCAATGAACGTAAAATATGTCAGAGTAATATTGAAAATAAAATAAGTTGTGCAAACTACATATTTTGCAGCAAAAATGTTTCGAATTTCTATACAGAGTAATAATTCATTAATTCGTAAAATTACTTTTAAAATGAGCAATCAGCACATTATGCCATTAAATATGCAAATGTAAATAAAATTATGCTACAAATCGCAAAATCTTCGAAAAAAAGATTGAAATTTAAAAGGACAATTTAAAGTATGTATCTGGATATATGCATATGTCCATTTTTTAAATACGCCCTGCAACGAAACCGTCTACTTGTAAACTAGTCCAACCCACTAGGCACCTAGGTCCCACTACGCACCTAGGCTAAATGGACGTGGTTACAAGCAACAGTCTAGCGTACTTGAGTGAAAAATAAACAGCAGAAGTCCACTGGCGATTGGTCGACCCGTATTCGTTTTCTCTCCTTCTTCCCTTCATTTCCAACTTTGCTTCATATGTTATCATCCGCATGATAAGCTTATTATGGTTATGAAATTTTCTGTGTTTAGTATTAGTTATGATGCTGTCAGAATGAATGCGATTCAGAGTAGAGGTTTACGCCGATTACTTTATCGGCGGCGGCGGCGTAGGCTTTATTATATACCGGCGGCGGCGGTGTTCCTACTTTAAAAAGCTTGATTTTTCTATTTAAAAAAATATTTAGGAAAGGTTTTGTTTGTATGTAATTAAGGAAATCATTGTGTTGGCCATTTCGGAAAGATCCGGGGTTTTTTCCTCAAGATCTCGCAGACCGTTCAACAATTTTCAGAAATAGCTCCTTGTTGATGGATTGTCCCTCGTTCACTTACTCAAGGGAGGCTTCGAACCTAACTCCGGTCTTTAGAATTGGTACTGCTGCGGCTGCTAAAAAGAAATCGAGATATATAAAATAGTCAAACTTTTGTCTGTATATGTCGTTCAAAAGGTAGTTTCACCTAGGGTTAACTCCTAGTAATCGTCACGAACACAATTTCTTTAAATCATTTGTGGCTCCTTGGCGGTCACGCACAAAGGCGATTTACGGTTGCTATTAATGGTCTATTAATACTCATGACTCTCGTGGCACAGGGCTCCTCCAGTTTTTTCTGCTGTTTTTAGGAGCTACAATTCCCAATGTGCGTACAGTAGCAATCCCGACCACCAATCGCTACCACGCCTCCTGACCCTCACACCATATGCCAGTACAGAAGCTAGAGGACTGCGACTTCGAACTCATACATTCGTCGACGTCACTTTCCCAGAAGCTCTAGGCGTAGCTCCGAAGACTTTCCAACGGATGCTTTTGTCGAGCTATGCTGCCGAGCTACACCACAGAAGCACCTTTTTAAACGTTAGGGAGTGACTATTCGGTCAAGGATGCCGCCCTTGTCTAAGTGGATGTCATTGCGGAATGGGTGAAAATCGTATAATCCTCGGCGCATCTACATAATTAAAATTTTACAAGGTAGGTTGAACTGGCCGGTCCATGAGGACAAAAATTTTACAAGGACCCTGGATATAATTTTTAAAATGTAGACCGAAGTTTGCAGACGTTTGTGTTCACAACATTGATTTCAATAGTCTTCCTTAAATAAAAACGATATTTTAGAATGAAAATCGACCGATTTTAAGTTGTTGAAAGATGTTAACTGTTGTTTTCCGGCCTTATAATATAAGAGCTCATTATGGATGACCGCGTAGCTTCAGACTAGTTCGACTGTCTACTACGTTAGGGTAGTAACACACACGGTCATTAGTTCGACTGTTACTTCACAACTTTGAGTGTTCTTGCGACGGACAAATCTTCACCTGGTAAATATATGTGCCTACGTATTCACATTTATAAAAGGATCCGTAACGTGTAGGTGATATTTAAACTTGATTGATAGGCTATAATCAATGTGATTCACTCCAAGGGACTAGTTTTGGATAGGGCCGCCAGCTTTAGGAAATGTCAAACCGGGAGACTTGGGTGTTGAAGGATAAAGTGTGAATATCAAAATTAACACATCAGACGCTATTTTAAACTTTCGCAAATAAAGAACAGATTTTTGAATGTAAGCCCAAGTGATTTTTCAAACCCTTCTCATACGTCCATATGTATATCCTCAACTTAAGTATGAGGTAAGAATCATTTCAAAGGGGTATTTATGCCCCTAGAACCCACTAAAGGATTTTGCATCACTAATTTCGCTTATTCTTTCAGCCAATCGCAATATAAAATTAAATTTTTTGGGTAATTTGCTTTTCTTAACAACTTGAGGACAATTTGAAAACATGTTCCCTTGGGTCATTTTATCTGAATTCATTGTTCATTATACATTTTTTGAAAAAAAATATGCAAAGTGAGCTTATAAATTTATTATATAACTTTTTTTTGGTTTTTTTTTAATAACTTGGTAAACTGGGCGATGCAAAGTCCGTGTTAAGCTGACATTGAAAACGCCTGTTTTTTTAAATAACTTTTGAACAATTAGAAAGAGTTAAATTTCGCAATTAGTTTCTTATAACTGGCAGTGTTGCGCATCCGTTGATACCACTTTCGACCATATCCGACCAATTTTCGACATGAACAATAAATGGCCTAAACAGTCTTAAACGAGAAAATATAGTAACGCGCCGGACGCCGCCGCCGCCGCGCCGATATTTTTGACATTCGGCGGCGGCGTTCGAAAAACGACCAAAATCGGCGGCGGCGTATATCTCTAATTCAGAGCAACAAAATCTATATATCTATACTAATTATATAAAATATAAAAATGCTTATATGAGAAATGTTTTTGGAACGGCTAATCCCAAGAAGTACCAAACAGATTTTTATGATTTTTTTTTAAGAAAATATTGGCGCAAATAAACATCCTGCGCTTTTTATTTTTTCCATTTTCACAAACTAAAGCCCTTTATTTTTACGATAAAGTTGATGAAAACTTCCAAATAATGGAAGCATAACACTTCAATGACCAAGCTACAGCGGGCCAACAAAAACAACTTTGTGTTTGTGAAGAGATACATACATATTCTTACAGCCAAAGAGAGTGCGTCATTTCGCTTTTGGCAAACGCACGAGTTTTTATGCTCAGCGTGCTTTGCACACAAAGTATATTAACTTTGATTGGATAACGGTTGGTTGTACAGGTATAAAGGAATCGAGATAGATATAGACTTCCATATATCAAAATCATCAGTATCGATGATATCCATGTCCGTCCGTCCGTCCGTTAGCACGATAACTTGAGTAAATATTAAGATATCTTCACCAAATTTGGTGCACGAGCTTATCTGGACCCAGAATAGATTGGTATTGAAAATGAGCGGATGATAACCACGCCCACTTTTTATATATATAAAGTTTTGGAAAACACAAAAAACCTGATAATTTAGTAAATAATACATCTAGAATGTTGAAGTTTGACATGTGGACTGATATTGAGACTCTTGATAAAATTTTGGAAACATTTTTTAAAATGGGCGTGACACCGCCTACTCGTGATAAAATCAATTTTGCAAATATTATTAATCATAAATCAAAAATCGCTAAACCTATCGTAACAAAACTCGGCAGAGAGGTTGCCTTTACTATAATGAATGCTTTGAAGAAAACTTTACGAAATTGGTTAAGGACCACGCCTACATTTATATAAAAGATTTTTAAAAGGGTTGTGGACGAATAAAATAAGCTATATCTTTGCCAAAAAGAGCTTAATATCAATGGTACTTTATTTCCCAAGTGGATTTATTACAATAAATAGAAACAACTTCAAATTTAAAAAAATGGGCGTGGCACCGTTCCTTTTATGTCTAGGCAATTTTCTATGTTTCGGGAGCCATAACTCGAAGAAAAATTAACATATCGTAATGAAATTGTGTACACATATTTTCCTTATAGCAGAAAATATTTCTAGTAAAAATGGACGGGATCGGTTAAAGACCACGGCAACTTAGCTATAAAACAAGTTTAAAAGGGTCATAGGCTAGAATAATAAGCTATAACTTAACAAAAAATAGTTTTGAATCAATGATATTTCACTTATCAAGTTTTATTGTAAGAGGAAATGTGGAGACATTTTTTTTAACGGGCGGTGCCACGTGCTATGTAGAAAACTTAAATAAAAATAAATGTAAGGCGCGATAACCTCCGAAGAGATCTAAGGCCGAGCTTCTCTTCCAATTTGCGTCGTGCTCCTCTTGATTTTCCCTACAAATTGGCCGGACGGGACCTACATGTTTTATGCCGACTCCGAACGGCATCTGCAAGGCAGATGAGTTTTCACTGAGAGCTTTTCATGGCAGAAATACAATCGGAGCGCTTGCCAGACACTGCCGAGGGCGACCCCGCTTAGAAAAATTTTCTTCTAATTGAAAATCTTATTTCTAAAATTTTGATGTTGCTTTGCCCGGGAGTTGAACACAGGGCATACGGTGTGATAGGCGGAGCACGCTACCATAACACCACGGTGGCCGCCATGTAGAAAACTTATTTATCTGAAATGAAAATATACAATTGAAACTCACGCTGAGTATATAATGTTCGGTTACACCCGAACTTAGACACCTTTACTTGTTTACTTCGTTATTATTTTGCGACAACCACTGAAAATCAAAACAGTCAATTCCGTACAAAGCAACACATTTGTAGTTATGTAAGTTAAGTATGTACTTTCGATTTTAAATAAAACAATATACTTTATTTGTATCTATATGTACTCTAATGAATTCTAAACTGAAGTTCATATGCTTCAGTGTAATAGAAGACTAACTTTTTTCTATGCTTAATCGTCTATTTATATGCTCTGGTTTCTTTTGTTTAGTGGCTGCTGATATGTTTCAAAAAAGGATCTTGCTGATAATGTTTAGTAGAAATCTTATCTATGCTTACAATGGTTGAATAGGAATCTTTTGTTCGCTGATAATCAGGCCTGTTCTGGATTCCGATTCCGATCAATTTTTTCGGAATCGAAATGGATTGGTGTTCTCAATTTCGATTCCGACCAAAAATTATCGGTTTGAAAAGTATTGCCTCTGAGCAGTCGGAATGAAAACTAATTGGCAGATTTTACACAAATGTTGCGATATTTGTCTTTCAAATAATTTTTTTTAAATTCTTCATTTTATTTGGAAGAGTTGTGTGTATTTCTTGTTTAAATTTGAGTTAAATTGGCATAATAAATCTTTCTTAAAAAACTTCTATCAAGAAATCTATTAGGCAAAACAAATCGATGCTGATCGAAATGAAGTCGACCTGTTCTGAATTCCGATCCAGCGCATTTTTACGATTCGCACGCACAATAGCACGTATTATTGCGTCTGCGCATCAAAAACCATATCTGCAGGAATTTTTTAATTAAAATAAAATTTTATGATACTTAAACCAAAACACAAACAAAAACAGCTGATTAAACTGGTTACCGAATCGGAATGAAAACGATTCGAAATCGACTTCGAATCGATTTTTTACAATCGGAATTGAGAACACCAAATAGAAACCGAGTCGAAATCAATGTCGTTTTACTTTTCATTCCGAGTCGGAATTCAGAACAGGCCTGAATATTTTATTTGGTTTTGTTTATGTTTTGTTTATGTTTGTATTTGTTTATGTTTAATAGAAATTCTTATCTTGCTTACAATGTTTTGGTTTCTGATAATGGTTAATAGATAGATAGACAATGTTTAAAGAGGACCATACTTTTTATGTAAACTACTGATTCTATATCATACATGGGATGTGTGTATTTTCTGTTGCACTAACTTGTATGTAGTAAAGCTGATTAGAAACACACATTATATGCAAATCAAAAATGTGATTTGCTTTGATATTCGGGCCTGTTCTGGAATTCGATTTCGACCAATTTATGCGGAATCGAAATGGATTGGTGTTCTGAATATCGATTCCGACCAGACTTGGTCGATTTGAAAAGTTTTGCCTCTGAGCAGTCGGAATCGAAAGTAATTAGCCTATTAAGCACAGATATTTACCTTATTTTCCCCATAAATAAGTTTTATTAAATTATTCATTTTATTTTGGAAGATTTATAACAACCTTTTGCTGGACTATTTGTTTATTTAGTATAACAAATCTTAATTTGAAATTTTCTATCAAAAAATTTCCACGCTAAACAAAGCGAATCTGGTCGAGAGGAAACCGACGTGTTCTCAATTTCGATCGATCGATTGTTGCAATTTTTATGCACAATTGCACTTCTTCTTGCCTCTACATTTCCGAAAACCATTTGTGCTGGCATTTTTTCAAATTTTTGCACAATTATAATTTAACTAAAACCAAAATAAATAAAACAGCTGTTTCGCTTGAATATCGACTCGGAATGAAAACGATTCGAAATCGACTTCGAATCAATTTGTTTCAATCGGAGTTGAGAACACCAAAAAGAAATCGACTCCGAATCAGCCTCGTTTTACTTTTCAAACCGAGTCGGAATTCAGAACAGGCCTGATTGTTTTGTTACAAGAGATTTAAAATGAAAGGTTGCGAGCATTGAACAACAGGCAAAGGGCGATTGGTCTGAAGTCAGCATTTAACTACAGACCACATCTGAATTATATGGAAAATTCTCCACTTTTCATTGGCCGCATAAGTGAAATTTGCGTTTTTTGTAAGGTTAGGAAGGGGCCAAATGAAACACCAGTATGTGCTGTAGTAAGCGTCATGTGAAATTAAGTGATAGCGGTGAGCCGCCGCCAGCAATCAAAGCGCTGCTTACAGGAGAGCATATGTCGTCCAGTCATTCAAGCTATGGTTCAGTTCAATTTAAACTGTATAAAGCTTATATTTTTCGAGATATAAGAAACACTGGGATATCTTGTATTCTGGAATCTTGTCAGCAGAGTGGAGCACGGCGCTTTAGTAGCTTGAACTTCACTTAATTTACGTAGATTTAGTGACTAAGTTTCAACCACCATTTTTCAAACTGGAAATAAGTTATGCGGCGATCATTATTAACTTGCGACCTTTCAGGTAGTACTTAAATGAAAGGAGAAGAAAGAGCATTTCTAATATACATGCAATCAGCCGTCTGATTTTTTACTAGAAACCATCAGCATGGTAGGTGACAATGCGGTCAGAACACCGCCCTAAAAACTTCCATGGGATCACAAGCAATAATTCCAGCCGGCTCGCTATTGCATTGAAAAATGGCGCAACAGTTTGAACTCAAATCAAACTTTAATGTTATTTAAAGAAACTTTGTTTAAACCGGCACTAAAAAAACTGGGTTTAATTCATACGAAATTCTCAAATTTGTACCGATTTTCATCATAATTTAATAGTTTCAAAAAAAGTTTTTTTTAATTTTGTGTATTTAATTAGCGAGACAGTCTTATATGCTTTATACAAATGTTTTTTTATTCATACACAAGGCGATGGTTATTTAGACATGTTTCTGAATTTCATTGTTTCCTCAGCTAGCATTTCGGGAGCTGCGTATTGTAATCTCCAAAATGCATACTTCATACTGGTGCTTATGAAGCACTATTATGAATGTTGCTTAGCTTTTGAAACGCGCGTGTAAATATTCCACACAATTTAGATTAAAAATCATAATAATTAAATGGTGCCTGGCGAGAATAAAACCAGCTTCTTAGCACAAAAATCCTTCCTCCCTACTAAGCTGGTTTGCGAAAAAGAAACTGGCCTCGGAGCGACTGGGGTCGTGTCATATTCTCTGAATAGCGCAAAATAATAAATTCAATTCAGTTTTGTTATGCGTAGTTAGCCCGAAAATACAAATATATGGATTCACAGCTGCGTTCAGATTACTGTGCTCGATTAGCACCCAAATTCTTGGTGAGATGCCGTCTTGAATGCTGTCAATGCAGGTGGCGGAGTTAGTCTAATCCCCATTAACAAAATCTAAGCAACTATCAAGGTATTTAATGTGTTCCACACCACTATATACGGAGAATCTTTGACTGTTGCCTTAACGCAGTTTTGACTCAATCTTCCTGATTTTTGCGACTTACTACGCATAACGAACCTTACTGAATAAAACTTATTTTGCACTCATAAGAGAATATGAATCACGGCCACTCGTTCCCTGTCTAATTTATGTTTTTGTAATACCAGTTAGCGTGCGCGATCCCTTTTTTGTGGTGGAAAGTGGGTTTTTTTAACCATGGCCATCAAATTATTTTTCTCAAGAGACACTGTGCCGTTGCTATTGTAGTTTTCATGTTTATATTATCCTTCAATTCCGCGGAAGTTTCTGGAGCAGTTTTAAATATATTCAGAACGCGTACATTGGCCTTTCGTGGTCGTCCACTTCGAAAATTAGAGGATAAAGCCACCTGTTTAATATATTTTGTCCATAATATTTTTAAGAGTAACTCACTGTAATGTACTCCGCCTACTATTTCCATATTTTGCATGATTTGTCCTTCGTAAACAATTAAATTAATTTTTTCCCTCAAGGCTAAAACTATTACTTTTATGAAACATTGTTGCATTTACGCAAACTGCTAGGAACTTTCTAGCTTTTTCACCTTAAGATACCAACTAATGAGTTAAGGAATTGTCGATGTTAATCACAATAACTAAAAAGTTTCGTTACGTAGCCGTAATGACCGCAGAAACGATATAACAGGGAACACATTGTCGTCGGCTGATCTTATGACCGTAATTTAATCTCAATTTTGTATTGACGTTATACGGCGGCCACCGTGGTGTGATGGTAGCGTGCTCCGCCTATCACACCGTATGCCCTGGGTTCAACTCCCGGGCAAAGCAACATCAAAATTTTAGAAATAAGATTTTTCAATTAGAAGACATTTTTCTAAGCGGGGTCGCCCCTCGGCAGTGTCTGGCAAGCGCTCCGATTGTATTTCTGCCATGAAAAGCTCTCAGTGAAAACTCATCTGCCTTGCAGATGCCGTTCGGAGTCGCATAAAACATGTAGGTCCCGTCCGGCCAATTTGTAGGGAAAATCAAGAGGAGCACGACGCAAATTGGAAGAGAAGCTCGGCCTTAGATCTCTTCGGAGGTTATCGCGCCTTACATTATATATATGGTACCAAGTTGCATGAAAATCTGATTTAAATAAAATCTAATTTACTATTTTTTCAGTATTTTTACATCCAAAAAATGTTTGCAGTTTTTTGATATGAACCTAACAGGAACCGTAACTGCGATCAAGATAGTTATTATAACCGTTTCAATGTATAACCAGATAATCACACGCAACGGTAACTACAACTCCTACCATGAACATAACTGACGGTCAGCGTAGCTTACCTACCAGTTATTGTAACAGAGGGAATTTTTCAATGCAATCGGAACTGTAATCAAACTCATTTCTGTAGCATTAGCTGTTACCACAATTATAACCGTAAACTATGCTGTAACTTGAACCGTAATCAGGACCATAACTCTAAACATGACCTTAACCATAAACTTAGCCATAAGTATAGTTATAACCATAATCTTAACCATAAACGTAGCCACAAACAAACTATAGGTTAATGGATCCATACCTTTAAGCCAGGGCCCTTATCGTGTTATACGATCCTTTATCAGAAATAATTTAGTGAATCCCAATAGCTCTAAAATAGTGAATCAGAATATGAAATTTTTTTATGATATAGTGGTTTCGAATACTCATTAGATCCACTATTTATTATTATATATGATTGCCAAATTTATGTTTATCGTTTTAGTGAATTTTTTTTCGATACGTGATCGTTTAATATGATACGGAAAAAGTACTGACTCATAAACTGATAAAAAATTTTGAATTTGCATGACATAAACTATTATTCACTAGATGATGGACTTAATATCATTTCCATTCATAGCAGTTCACAACAACTCATGTGACCGATAGGTCAACGCCGTATTTCATCAATTTGCAAGAACTCCCATCAAACCACATCATAGTTTCCCTTGACAAAGATTTTTAAGTACATGTCATTAACACATATTCATCACGTGATGCCATTTCATCATCACATCATGGCACATTACGTTACAAATCAAGACACAGCAGCTCCCCTGCTAGAGAGCTATCAGTCATTTGAGGCATCAATTGACAGATATGGCTGATGGAAATTTACATCATAGCGTAAAGCAAAATTTCAACCAGGTTGTAAGCAGCGACATGACAAACCTGATTAAACATTTTGTATTCGTGTATGATTTTCCTTAGGAATAAAAGAAAAATGTATGCGAGTGTGTTAGTGATGTCAAAAATCCTCTTAATGTAAAATATGTACATTAGACTGGGTCGATTAATTGGCCGATATCGCGCCATCGATTTTTCGATAGATTTGTCCTCAGGAAAAAAATTTCTATCACGCATGCCCAAAAAAATAATTTTCGAGCCTGCTAAAAAAAATGGCGACCAAACACTCCCCAGAACCCAAAAGATATATATATATATTTTTTTTTGTTTTCAAAAAACTGTTATCTCCAACGTTTTTACAACAGTTTTGAAAAAAAATATTTTTTGGGTTTTGGGGAGTGTTTTTGTCGAAAAATTTACCCTTTCGTCATTTTTTTTCGCAGACTCGAAATTTATTTTTTTGGGCATGCATAATGGAACTTTTTTTTCCTGAGGACAAATCCTATCGAAAAATCGATGGCGCGATATCGGTCAACATTCGTCCATACAAATCGACCCAGATTAATGTACATCAAGTCTGACCGGTTCACTTAACTTGACATGTTCACTTAACTTGACAGCACATGAAACTTCTCATAAGATATCACATATTTTATCATAATCATTTCTGAAAATAGGTGGTTAAGACATAAATACTGATTTCTCTATAAACTAATTTCTGGAATGTACTTCACATTAACTACTATTCATCAATTGATGTCATCACGTCATGTCACATAATGCAACATAATCAAGAAACTTATGTATATTGTCTAATCAAATCACATCTTATTCGTAATCTTCTGCTTGGTTACAAGCTATATGCGCGTGTGTGTGTGAGAACCAACTTCGGCTGATGTGTGTGCGTGGGTTATTCTTCGTCGCCTTTTATGTATGTGTGTAAATGGATTAAATTCATGTGTTCATGTAGACAGAGTGGCAGCTTGCTTTATTGTTGTTGGGCCTCTATTTACTAACAGCTTAGTGATGCTAAAATTCGCCAAAATTACATTATATAACATTATAACATTGCATTACACTACAAAACTTAACACCACTTAACATAACTTAAAGTGGGTAGAATATAAATGTTATACAGACAACCTCTTTGCTGCCCTCCCTATTCCGACTGATGCCCGCCAAGGGGAGCGTGCTTTCCGCAAGGTAATTGAATCCGCCCTCAGCTCGTTTCATTCCCGCCATTAGAATTCCCGAAATTCGGCCCCACTTCCCAGCGGAGGCCGAAAATTTAGCGAGAGAACGTGACCTTATAAGCAGCTCGATCCCGGCGACCCCCAAATAAGGGATATAAACCAACGCATCAGATTGCTTGTGGATGAACACAAGCGGGCGAAATGGGAGGAGCACCTAAGCGGTTGTAACCTCTCTGCCGGTGTAGGTAAACTTTGGTCCACCGTAAAGTCCCTATCGAATCCGTCTAGGCACAGTGACAAAGTTTCCATCGCTTTTGGCGATAAAGTGCTGTCGGATGCGAAAAAAAGCGCGAGCGCTTTCTGCCGACAATATACAATGCATTCTACGGTCGCCAAAGATAGACGGAGGGCCAACAGATACGCACATAAACACAAATTCAGCGCGCCACCAATCACCATCACCGCTAAAGAGGTTGCGGACGCCATTGGTCGCGCTAAACCATCCAAAGCAGTGGGCCCAGACGGCATAGCCATGCCGATGCTTAAAAGCCTAGGGAACGAGGGTTTCAAATATTTAGCGCATGTCTTCAACCTGTCTCTTTCCACTTTGTCATACCCGAGAAATGGAAAATGGCCTAGGTGGTCCCGCTACTAAAGCCTGGTAAACCAGCTAACATAGGAGAGTCGTATCGTTCGATATCTCTCCTATCGCCAGTAGCAAAGACGCTTGAAGCCATTTTGCTCCCTTATTTCCAAGCAAATTTGCAGTTAGCTTCTCATCAGCATGGCTTCAGAAAACTCCATAGCACTGCCACCGCGCTAAATGCCATTAGCACCCAGATAAATTGCGGTTTAAATCAGAACCGCCACCATAGAACAGTACTCGTAACGCTAGACCTATCAAAAGCTTTTGATACGGTCAACCATGGCTTGCTACTGCAAGACCTGGAAGGTTCTACCCTTCCCCCATGTCTTAAAAGGTCGACCGCAAATTATCTGGGTGGTCGGCAGGCATCGGTGCAATTTAGAAACGAAACATCAAAACCAAGGAGAATTAAACAAGGGGTGCCACAGGGTGGTATCCTATCCCCAATTTTGTTTAATTTCTACATATCTAAGCTGCCTTCACCACCGGAGGGAGTCACAATTGTTTCCTACGCCGATGACTGCACAATAATGGCCACAGGCCCACGCTCACAGATCTATGAGCTATGCAATAAAATAAACGGCTACCTCCCTGATCTCTCCAGTTTTTTCGCCTCGCGAAACCTGGCATTATCACCGACTAAATCTTCCGCGACCTTATTTACAACATGGACGTCCCAAATGTCGTCCATTTTGAACATCCAGTCGATGGCACTACGCTACTGCGACTGTCCTACACCCCAAAATCTTGGGTGTGAAGCTTGATCAGGATCTACATTTTGGTGAGCACGCACCCGCAATCGTTCCGAGAATACAGAGCTGTAACAAAATCCTCAAATCCCTCGCTGGCAGTACCTGGGGAAAAGATAAAGAAACGCTCATGACTACATACAAAGCAATTAGCCAGCCGATTACGTGCTACGCGTCACCCATATGGTCGCCAAGTCTAAAAATTACCCACTGGAAGAAGCTACAGGCCTGCCAAAATACTGCTCTCAGAATCGCCACGGGCTGTCTTCTTATGTCCCCAGAACACCATCTGGATAATGAGGTGAAAATACTCCCCATCAGGGAGAGAAACGAGATGCTGACCAAACAGCTCCTGTTGAATACCCAGAAACCTGGGCATCCCAACAGACATCTGATTGATGAACCAGCACCGCGTAGGGGCTTAAGGAGTCATTTCTGTAAGCATCTTGAGGAAATACGGCACCTGAGAACCCAGCCGTATGAAGCGAAAAAACACAAGCAGGTCCTTGGTGAACTCCACAAACAGGCATCGGACCTTTATGCCGGGAATTTCCCGGTTGTTACGGCGGCAAGACCAAGATAGGGCGCGCTCGTAATAATGGTGGGGAGAGAAGAAAGAAAATACACAAACGAATTCGTTATAAAAAGTGAACAATAATATTTATTAAAATAAATGGAAATGCAAAAGCAACGTTAGTCCACTTAATCACAATAAATGAAATTGGTTAGACAATAAAATGAAAGTAGAGGCAAATGCAAGATAATCCACTTACATTCAATGTTTCCGATGACGGAAGTGCAAAAATGAATTTTAAAATGTTAAATAGAATTGAAGGGCTTACCTTTGGTTGGCTTGGCTGCTGGCGGTTTCTTAGACGTTCGCAAAAGAAGTGAAAGAGGTAAAAAACCTTTTGTTCGCGGTCACCGCCGAATCCTAGGCTTAACTATTATCCGGCGGGGTAAACGGTTATCGTATAAACCGATATGTATAAATGAAAAATGTGAGGTAAAAGGACAACGAAAAGAAAAAGTTAAGTAATACGAGGGTGCACCGCCATATTTAGGCTTGTGGCCTAAACACCGGTAAATCCAGTTCTCAAAGAAAACTATCCAGAACTCGCGGAAGAGGAATGCATACTCCCCAGAGAAACGCGTGTCACTCTTGCTCAACTTCGTTCTGGATACTGTAACAGGTTAAATTCTTACCTATCCAGAATCAACCCCGACATACTAAACATAGGTCCTGCTTGTAATGTGTTCCCACATGACACCAACCATCAATTTAACTGTATTGTGGAACCAATGACTCTAACACCCCTCTCATTATCGTCCACCCCTGTTGAAACAGCAAGTTTCCTTGGACTCCCGTTAGAGGATATTGATGAGAATTTGTGACGGGTCACACCTATTGGATGGGGCGAAGCACTGCCACAACAACAACAACAAAATGAGCTGTACGAGCTTTACGCAGGCATCAACAGAGTCCAGCGAATTAAAACCCAATGGCTGCGCTGGCTAGGCCTCTCCGGTCAAGAGAGTGTTGCTATCGGAACCCGCCTATGGAAGCAGAGGTAGAGGGCGGCCCCCACTCCGCTGGAAGAACCAAGTGGAAAGCGATTTAAAGTTCATTGGTGTGACGAATTGCCGCCGGTTGGCAGAGAGAAGAAGCGACTGGCGCGCCTTGTTGGAAGGTCATAACAGTTGAAACGGTTAAGCGCCAATTAAGTAAGTAAGTAAGACAGACATAGCCGGCGGCCAACGTGGTGTGATGGGTAGCGTGCTCCGCCTATCATACCGTATGCCCTGGGTTCAACTCCCAGGCAAAGCAACATCAAAATTTTAGAAATAAGATTTTTCAATTAGAAGAAATTTTTTCTAAGCGGGGTCGCCCCCCGGCAGTGTTTGGCAAGCACTCCGGGTGTATTTCTGCCATGAAAAGCTCTCAGTGAAAACTCATCTGCTTTGCAGATGCCGTTCGGAGTCGGCATAAAACATGTAGGGTCCCGTCCGGCCAATTTGTAGGGAAAATCAAGAGGAGCACGACGCAAATTGGAAGAGAAGCTCGGCCTTAGATCTCTTCGGAGGTTATCGCGCCTTACATTTATTTTATTATTTTAAGACAGCCATAATAAATCGATGACTTTTTGATAACATATCGATAACTTTTCAATAATTAATCGATAGCTACTGGACAATACAGTAATACAAGACAGCTAACTTTTTGAAAAACAATCAATAACAATTTAATTTTTTTGCAACGTATCCAGAGTTTTTCGATAAGCTTTCCGTTTAAAAAATCAATAACACGCCGATCACAAATCATTAACTTTTTGAAGACATTTCGGTAAGTTTCTGATAGGATATCGATAATTTCGATATTAAATCAATAACTTTTTTTCATCCATTTCCTTTCCTTGCCCGGATTTTCCGTCTGATTTCGCTTATATCAACTCCACCACGTACATTGTACGCATAATTTAGAAATGATATATGTCCCGCATTCTGTGAGCAAAGATGTTTACATACCAGAAGATCACATCACACGCACCACGTCAAAGTTTTTCTAATCATTAAAAATCATTACAAACTTCTTAACTTCAGGCTACATGTCATCCGTAGCCACAGGCCGATCCTTCACAAAACTACAACACTTGTACATGCCACATTATAGTACTTATGCATACATATATGCATTAACTGGCATCATCTAATATATAAATTCTTCTGTCACGGTTTTAGAGGCTTAACTCCTCCGAAACGGCTGAACCGATTCTCATGAAATTTTGTGAGCATATTGGGTAGGTCTGAGAATCGGCCAAGGTCTACCTTTTTTTTTGCTGCGTGCCTAGGGTCTTGAGATCAAACGTGGACCCGGGTACCCCTAGAATGTGTTTATACAATATGGATATCAAATGAAAGATGTTGATGATTGCTATAGTACAGGATAATTTTCATACCCCTGGGTGACTAGGGTCTCGAGATATAGGTCAAAACGTGGAACCGGGTACCCCCAGATTATGTTTATACAATATGGATATCAAATGAAAGCTGTTGATGAGTGCTATAGTACAGATAATTTTCATCCAACTGGGAGGCTAGGGTCTCGAGATATAGCCCAAAACGTGGACCAGGGTACCCCTAGAATGTGTTTATACAATATCAAATGAAAGCTGTTGACGAGTGCTATAGTACAGGATAATTTTCATACAACTGGGAGGCTAGGGTCTCGAGATATAGCCCAAAACGTGGACCCGTGGTACCTCTAGAATGTGTTTATACAATATGGATATCAAATGAAAGCTGTTGACGAGTGCTATAGTACAGGATTATTTTCATACAACTGGGAGGCTAGGGTATCGACATATAGCCCAAAACGTGAACCCGGGTACCCCTAGAATGTGTTTATACAATATGGATATCAAATGAAAGCTGTTGACGAGTGCTATAGTACAGATTATTTTCATACAACTGGGAGGCTAGGGTCTCGAGATATAGCCCAAAACGTGGACCCGGATACACCTAGAATATGTTTTTACATTATGGGTATCAAATTGAAGCTGTTGATGTATGCTTTAGTACAGAGTAAGTTTTACCACCGCTGGGTGTCTGCGGTCTCGAGATATAGGCCAAAACATGGACCCGGATACACCGCTGAGTGACTAGGGTCTCGAGATATAGGCCAAAACATGGACTCGGATACCCCTAGAATGTGTGTGTATTATGGATATCAAATGAAAGCTGTTGCTGAGAGCTCTAAAGTTCATTATGATATTCGATTTAGTCGCATCACCTGGCGAAACTGATAATATGCATGCGAAGCCGAAATAAAGAGAAGAATTAACCACATACCTATTTACATACGTCCTATTCGTCCGGAAATTTTCGTATATAAATTTGCCTATATTAGTATTTACGATGCTTCTTTCCGGGAAGTATACCAGAGACGGACTGGGACTGGGATTAGGACTAGGACTGGGACTGAGACTGAGACTCGGAGTGTGACTGGGACTGAGACTCGGAATGGGACTGGAACAAAATACATACCACCCTCTGGGACTGGCAATAAGAGATGAAGAAGAAGGAGAAAACCTTGAGAGAAGAGAAAAGAGAGAAGGAGACTGAAAAGAGATAGAATGAGACGAGATGGAGATGACGGAGGGAGGTGTGAATAAAAAGATTAGGAAAAAGTGTAGAGGGGTAGGGCAGATAGGCCAAATTTAGGGCAGAACAACGTCTGCGGGTCTGCTAGTATATATATAAAAAGAAAGGCTAAAATGTGTGTTAGTTGGTCGCCGGTGTTTGAAGAGATGCGTCAGTCGATTTTATTCAAACTTTCACACGAGTTGCGTAGACCTCACGCGATGGTTACTACAGGTACAGGGTCTCGAGATATGTGCCACAACTGGGACTGGAATAAAATACATACCACCCTATGGGACAGGCAATAAGGGATGCAGAAGATTGAGAAGGAATTGAGAGAAGAGAGAAGGAGATTGAGAGAGAGATAGAATGAGACGAAGATGGAGATAGATGAAGCGAAAAAGATGGAGGGAGGAGTGAATAAAAGGATTAGGAAAAAGTAGAGAGGGGGGAGGGCAGATTCAGACGGAAAAATCTTATTAAAATGTATGCAGATAGGCCAAATGTAGGGCAGGACAACGTCTGCCGGGTCTTATAGTTATTATATATATTTGACAAAATAATGTTTATCATTTTAGTGAAATTGGTTTTCGATACGTGATCGTTTAACACGATACGGATAAAAATCTTTACAGAATTATATCATATCATATTTTGTCTAATGCTTCACAGATTAGGTATCTCTTGAGTACTGATTCATAAACTAATAAAAAAAATTTAAATTTGCGTACGTAAACTGTTGTACATAAGATGATGCTACTTAATACCATATCCATTCACAACTCATGTGGCCCACAGCTCAACCCCGTATTTCATCAATTTACAAACAACTCCCATCATACCACATTATAGTCACCTTGACAAAGATTTTTAAGTACATGTCATTAGCTTATATTTATCACGTGATGCCACCTCATCATCACATCACGGTACATAACACAACAAATCAAGCCACAGCAGCTCGTTTTGCCTCTTAGAACCATACCAAAGTTCCACATGCCATAAGATTATATACATCAGTCTCGCCAGTTGATATCACTTGACATGTAATTTTCTTGAGTAAATTCTCATGAAACTTTTGATAAGATATCACATATTGTATCAAAATCATTTCTGAAAATAGGTGGTAAGACATAAATACTGATTTTTCTATAAACTCATTCTGGAATGTACATCACATCAACTACTATTCATCAATTGATGCCATCACATCATATCACATATCAAGAAACTGATGTATATTGTCACATCAAATAAATCTTATTCCTAACATTTCTTGATTGACTTAACATCACATCTCGTTTCAGATGTGTAGAGTTAATTTTTTGTATTTTGAATAAAGCAAAATTCGAGTATATTGGCTTTAAGAAGCTCTGAAAATCTGAACTCACACCATCACAATGCATAACGTTACAATAAATCACATCACTTGTTTGCCATTAAATTTCACACATTGGCCATTTTTAAAAGGAAAAATTGAAAGCTCTTATTTTTCTTCATTAACAACTCATGAAGTGAATAGAATTTGTTATAAAACTCACATCGCTAGGTCACCTCAAATCTCATTGCATTCTAGTCATCATCTTTGTATATTGAATACCACCATTTATTATATAACACTTCACACATCACCATAGGAACTTCTTTGAAGCAAATCGCTAAACAGTAAATAAATACATAAACACGCAAACATATATATTTATTTCTATCGTTATGTGCTTTTGATTGCCATTATTTGACATTAAGTTGTCATGTCAAACGCTTTTTTTTCTATTTAACAAGTTGATCCATATTCCACGAATTAACGCTGTTGCGTTGACTGCTGCCTACCACGCTTAGCAAGCAGATATAAACAAATTTCATTAAATTTTTTGCGTAAACACTTCAACGTAAAAAATAAAACTTTTCTTTATGCTCGCCTTCTACCCGCTTACTCCTGTTCATTATTATTGCTTTTAAGTCTGCAAGATTTTTTATCCCTTTTTTTCACTTCTCTTACTTCACTTCCCCCTTTGCTTATTGCATGGGATGGAATACATGATTTAAGAGCCGCCCTTTCACAAACATTTTTTTTATGTGCCTTGTTATACGCAACATTTAGCGGCTACACTTAGTGACAGTTTGTGCAGCGCATTTGACATTCTTTGTTGCTTTTATTATTTTTTTGCGTTGCTCATTCTTTAAGACTCGTATTAGATTATTAAGTGTATATAATTTTAGATTGCTTGTATGTGTTTTCATGTACATAAGTTGACATGACAAGTGGTAAGGTTGGAATTGTGAAGGATTTCATTTACCCTCTTGTACTCGCATCTTTTTAAACGTAAATATGTTAATAAATCAAGCTACACATATTTTTGGCCCAGTTTTTAAAGAATTACAATTTTTATTACCACAAGTAAATTTTAAGTTTGTTTAGCCACACATAATATTATATAACATAACATAACATAACATAACATAACATAGAAAATATAACATAACATTACATTATATAACATTACATTTCATAACAAAACACAACAAAACTTAACATAAATAATACATAGCATTACATGTTGTTGTTGTTGTAGCAGTGCTTCGCCCCACCTAATAGCCGCGACCGATCACAAACTGTCATCAATATCCTCTAACGGGAGTCCAAGGAAACTTGCTGTTTCAACAGGGGTGGACCATAGGGAAAGGGGTGTTAGAGGCGTTGGTTCCACATTACAATTATAGAGATGGTTGGTGTCATGTGGGGACACATTGCAAGCGGGGCATACATTTTGTATGTCGGGGTTGATTCTGGATAGGTAAGAGTTTAACCTGTTACAGTATCCAGAACGAAGTTGAGCCAGAGTGACACGCGTTTTCCCTGGGGAGTATACATTACATAACATCATAACATAACATAATATAACAAAACTTGTGCATAACATAACATGACAACATTACAGTACACAACAAAACAGAACTTAACATAACATCCCTTAACATAACACAAAATAGCATTTCATAACATAACGACACATTCATTACATAACATAACATAATATAACATAACATAACATAACATAACATAACGTGACATAACATAACAAAAACAACATAATATAGCAAAAATAAAGTCATAACACTACATTACATAATAAAAGAAAATATAACATTGAATAGCATAACGTAACATAGCAAAACATGACACATTTGAAAGCGATTTACAGCGCTTATAAATTCAAAATAAATAAATTTCTCCATAACATTATAATAAAATAAATAATACAAGGCCATATAAGTTAACTTATTTCACATTAAGTTTCTAAAAAAATATATTTTCGGGAGCCTTAGCTCCTTTATTGGTTCAACTTCAACTTAAGACTGACTTTGCAAAATTTGTTATTACCTTAAATCTAACTCGCTTTGCTACTCAGCTCTGTCGATGCCTCTACTGTTCTTTTACTCGCTTGACGATTTCCATCGCTTGTTGCAGATGGCCTTTTGCTGACGGTGCGCTTCTCATCAATTGTTGCATTCCCAATTGCTTATTTTCGAGGAGTCATATTTCAGTACGTGACTTTACTTTATTTACATTCTGTGGAATGTGGAGTCTTCTTGGATTTGCAAACTTTGAATAAAGCTCTTTTGAATGTGTGTCGTGCTAACATATATACCTACCTCCGAAGAGGCTTCTCTTCACATTTGCGTCGACAGCAAGTTATAGGCAAGTCATCGGATTCTTATTGACATCTTAGTTACGTTCCATGAGACTTGAGCGAGATACGGATAGAAATTTAACATGCAAATGCAACAACAACGTTGTGATCCTCATATTTATCTGGTTTAATTTCTGATCCGTATAGCAGTTCTGTTCGTTTCGTTTTCTGTAGTAGATTTTTTGACAGCTACCACTTTTGAGTTGGCAGCACTCATGGCTCAACTATATGGTTGGCTCATCTCTACAGCAACAACACACCTTTGTTCACATTTCCAAAATCAGCACGTAGGTGTTAGACGAATGGAATGGAGTGAAACATAAACTTAGCAGCATTTGTATGTAGTAAGAAAATGTTGTAAATTCGTTGGTTTCATTTTAAGTTTGCCATCTCCTTCTGACAATCCCTACTCCAGTGAAATGAAAAAAATAAAATCAGCTGGTGAGTATGAGCGAACCATATAGTTGAGCCATTGTAGCCTGAACTAAATATGTGTACATTTGTGTATACATACAAGATTTCGCCATATTTAAAGCAAACACAATGACAGAGTAAACAACTTGAAGATGATGTAGGAAAATAGTTTGCTTACGTGCAAAACTATTTAAATGTTAATAATTCTATCAGTATCTTAAAATTGTGTGTACGTTTCTACTTATTTTCAACAAAACAGATGTTTTTTATTAGTGCTGCCAGCTCTCATAAAGTTGATCCAGATCGTTCCAATGAGATTTGAGCCAGAGCCAGAGCTCGATAAACCAATGGAACGGCCCTCTTATCAGCTTAGTATCGAAGGGTGCGAATGTGTCATTATCGACAACGATTCCGATAAATTTTCAATAACAAAAATTTCACGATATTTTTCTATTATGTTGTAATACGAAATGTATTTTGTGCTTAAACAAATATTAGCAAATATAATCAAATATTAACAATTTGTGCAAAGCAGATTTAAATCAATTCCGTGCAATTCATTATATATATATAAACAATATAAATTATGAAAGCAGTACATGTGTATGTTTATTTGAGCTGTGACAGTTTGTCTGCTTCGTATATTCTTTGGCCCTTGTCTACACGTTGTTTGTTGTCTTCATAGCGTGTTTTACACAAACAATATGCCCTGTTTCTGTGGACACAGATTTGAACGCGCTCAAAGCAGTGTGCAGTGTGAAAAATGTAAAAAGTTTATCACCTGCAGTGTGTTGTTTGGTACCTTAGCTGCCGATTTGGATCACTTTAGAAATTCGGACGAAATGTATATTTGTGGCGATTGTGGCTGTTGATAACGATGCTATTGCCGTACAAAAACAACAGCAACAACATGCAAATGATAATTATCTAAATTTTATGTTATCGTCTATTCTTGCCGAGTTAAAAGTTTGCGAGCACGGCAAGCAAGCGCGGTTGCCGGTTACACTCTCTGCAAGCGGACAAAAACCTGTTATTAGGCGAATTAGAAATTTTCGTTCTGAGTCAGTAATTTACATAAGCTCTATGATGAAGCGGTGGTGGTGTACTGCGTGGTAGTGCTGGCAAAAAAATAAACGAAAACAAAGACAAAAGCACAATCATGGTTAACAATTCTGCCGACACTAACATTGAAAAGAGTTCTCGCCCGTTTCTGCTGCTAATGTCCAAAGAAATTTCAATGATGCTGCTAGTCTGCTGCCGAAGTGCCTTGCGCTACTAACACTGCATAATGCCGGCGCTAACATTTCTATGAACACTGCCTCTTCTCATGCTGTTAATAACCAAAATATTGTAAATGATAGCAACACTGCGCGTAATTTAAATGGTAGTGACGCTGTATCGAATAGCGATAACATTAGCCGTGTTTTTTATACACGCGTATACTTTACGTTTGCGCGTGAAAAAAAAATGCCTATCCTCGCTTAGATAATGTTTGGGACGACCATCTAGCGGCTAGTGGTATAAACAACTAGCATACAGCACTGGGTGTACCGAAAGCGGAGACACAAGCCCTCTGTTGATATGCCTGTGTATAATCATATAGCTAAATCAGTTTGCTCGTATGAATTGTGGACACCCGATAGAATACTGATAGAATTAGTGTCGAGGGTGAAGGTCACTATAAACACTATATTTCACGTTACATCTGAGTATATATGCGTATTGAATTTTAGTAGTACACATTTTATGCGCAGCAAACTTTCTGAGGTGTATTTAACAAGTTTCGACGCTTAGCTAGTCCGCATATGTAAAGTATAAGCGTAGAGACGTTACGTGTAAAAAAAACATGCGCTTTACTGATGTGCTGGAAATTTGGGAGCGTGTGTACTATTTAGATCCGCTGGTCCTGACAGGTTGGTTCCTGAAGCCGTGAGCCGCCCGACGGGCAATTTTCGTATCAGATTGCATCCATCATCTGACGAGTCTGATGTCGGTGAATTATATCTTAGCTAAGATTAATAGTGATAGGTTCTATTAACATTAGTGCACATAATTTGTTTTTATTGATGTATGTGAGGGATTTAATGCTTCTATTTACAAATATCAGTTACAGAGGTACTATTTTGATTCTGGGTTCTAATGACAAATCGCTTTGTGGCCTGTACTACATTTCGGTGGCTACTTTTTGCTAGCGCCAAACAGTACGAAGGTTGATTGCCTCGTGCGGCACGTTGATAGTTGGTCAAAAAACTTGATTACCTAGACCACCACGCATACGATTCAAAGCTAACTATTCACTATCAGAATGTTCGTGGTTTGACGTTCTAAATTAATCCGTTTACCTTAACGCAGTTTGTCTTGTACATGCGAAGATGATTGCTTTCACAGACTAGACTGCTATAACCTGATAATTTAAATTCACAGTTATATTCAATGACTACGTTATTTCTTTTTGCGCTCGTGATCGTCAGTCGAGAGCGAGGCGGTGTCTCTGATAGCTCGTATTGATCTCTAGTATTCTACTGAATTGTATGAGCATTTGAGATGTGCTCGACGGTATGTGAATTCATAGAGCTGATAAAGCTCTTGTGTCTCCCGAATTTTTGCTATAGATTTCTATGTCTCCGTACATACCGCTCTGGTCAGATATATACGTTATGATGCCATAAAGCAGTTATCCACAGCCTTCATGTTCTCGTGTTTGCGTGATGAAACGATCGCCTTTAGTGTTCTTGGGATCGTTAATTTACCAGACGTAGTTGTGATTGGCAACCTCGATGATTCAACTTTGTTTGCAGACTGCCTGTTACTCAGCATGAGTTTTACTTGCGTTCGCTGTATCGGAATTGCGCTAGTCAGATTACATACTGTGGTGACTCTAAAAATAGTTGTTCGATCTCGTATTTTGGTGAGTAGCTTCAATATGGCTAGCTAGGTCTCAGTCGAATCCTCTACCTTATCCCTGCACCCGAAGATCCACTTGCCACCCACACACTTTGAGGTTACACTGAGACGCAATGTACTGCCTACGATTAATTTCATGGAAGTGTCATGTCGTTACTCGTTCGATGATGGTTTTAAAAGGCTAGACTTTGATTGCTGTCATATCAATCTCGTTATCTTCCCACAGCATTGCGTCTAGGCCTTATGCCTGTACTGATGTTGAGGTCCTGCCACGTACTATTTTTTATAGCTACCTAAGTGACTTTATTAATCGTTGCGTGTTCCGTTAATTGGTTTGCTAGGCTAAAAGTAGTAAACCACTTGGTTCTCGAGGCGCAACTTAGCCTAAGCCTGAACAATATTAAATCGAGGCTCTATAGTCTATAGGCGTTTGTAAAGAAAGATCTCAGTCTCTCTCAGCTGAAGATTTTTCTAAATATTTAGTTGCCCGTTCTATTTCCAACAGCCTGAATACAAAACTGCTACAAGTCGTAGTTAGTAACAAGATGCAAAATTGAGATTTTTTAACAATTCCTCCAAAAAATTTGACGGAAAGTAGTTAATTCAAAGACAGCGCAAATAATCTCAGAGATTCCATCATTCTTTGCCTTTGCGGGTGGACAAGAATGCTGAGCCTTCAGCACCATGATATTAGCCGACTTATTCGCGCAGACTTTTTCCAGAATCGACCTATTCGTCAACCTGTACCAACACCGGGAGTTATCGTTCAACATAGTTAGTTTCTAACTGTATTCTCAATCAGTCATTGACATAGTGCCCTATACGAGTACTTCAGAGTTTTTTAAGCTCTGAACCGTGATTTTTTCTGCCAGGAGCACGATGTATTTTCCATGGCTGATGTGCTTAAGTTCTGTGCTGTGAACTAACGAGAACCGATCGTAAAATCGTGTTCAATTTACTCTTGCAATCGGCGTGTCATTTCCATCAATTTATGGAAAGCAGTCCTTTATGCATACCTCTACACAGAAAGGTAGCCGAGATCTATTATTGAGAAGTAGTAGCGACAATACTTGCTAAGCTTTCAGCTATCTAAACCTTGAACAAATAATTACCTGTCAGCTTCAACCTTCGTGTACTTCCATATCAGCACTTTCAGCATGCGTTTGTGAGTTTGTGTAGATCCACCATAGCCACAAACTCTACTTGAGTGTATCCCTCGTCGGATGAGTTTTTGGCGTAGCAAGCAAACAGATGTGATTTTTAATACGTATATTTTAGTAAAGCTTTGATCAGTGACATCACATCGATTACTTCTGATTCTGAAGCTTGATTTATCTGGGGCTATTCCGAAGAACTCTGACTCATGAGCTCTCAAGACTATCTTCTACATAGAACCGCAAAAGTGCTTTATAGAAAATATTAGTATTCTAAAATCAATATATGTTACCTCTGGTCGTACCTCAGGGCAGATCATTTAGGCCATTGTGCTTTACTCTTCTTATACTGCGTCTGCCACAAGTGCAAGGTTTTGAATCATTCACGAGCTCTAATAGTATGCCCGATGATGTAAAAACTTTGGCTATACATGCTTGCGCATATCGGATTTAACTCGCTGAAATATACTCAGGTGTTGATTTGGACTCATTTTACGTTGTGTAGTCAATAATGCATTAGTTCTTTACTGTTCCAATGTAAGTTCATAACATTTCATCGCGTGAATGCCTGTCCTGTCGTCTTATGCACTTTATGGCACTCTTATGAGTGTATATCTTCGATTACGATTGTCATGGCGGTTCTGTTTGACTCGAAACTGAGCTTCAATTCAGACATATTTCAGCTATTACGTAATAAGCATCGGGATACGCCTTGTTCTTGTTAAACTGCTCGGGCTAAGGAGTGTCGAGGATCGCGTGATCTGACCAAAGTCCATACTACACTCGCTGGTCGCGCCAATACTTGAGTGTTGCTCGTGTGTTTGGTGTAGCATTCTATAGTACTCATATAAGCGTATGGTAGTCTGTCAATTTTTGCTCTACGGGCCTTTAACTGGGACTGCCAATCTCATCTTCCGTCCTTATAGAAGTAGACTATCTTCTCATTATTTAGCCACTCTGGATAAATCGTTGAAGAATATTACTCGGCGGTAATGTTCCTCGCATAAGCTAATTCTAGGTGAGGTTGATTCGCGCTCTGAGCTGCCTAAGAGCGATTGAACTTGCAGTTCCTGCTAGATGGTGTCCTAGACACAGCGTCGCACCTTCCATTTACCCTGTGTCGTATAAATTTGGCATAAATGATCCTATACGTGCTTTGGTGCTCGTAGCTATACCGACTTGTATAATTGCATTAGTATGCTGAATGTTTCGTTGTTGCTTAGCGCAATCGCTATGCCTTTATCAGTGTCTGCAACTGATATCTATAAGTTTACTGTTAATTGTCAAAGTAGCAGTTTAATTTTAGTTCTTGTTCAATGCTTAAATAAAATTGCAAAGTTTTTAATATAATTCACCATTGTTTTATTCTAGATACTTGTATATATTTTTACGCTATCTTTTGTTTTATGTTACTTTCCTTTGCTATTTTGTTAG
>JARSSU010027883.1:0-12741 GCA_029619165.1 Eurosta solidaginis
AGAAGGAAAAATAGTGAACGTGGTGATTGGATGGTTTTTTGACGCAAAATATAACTTTAGAAAAAACATTGAAAAATGGGTGTGATACCTACCATATTAAGTAGAAGAAAATGAAAAATTTCTGCAGGCGAATCAAAAAGCCCATGGAATCTGGCAGGAATACTGTTCGTGGTATTACATATATAAAAAATTACCGGTACCACAGATGATGTTGTGGGTCACCTTGGTCCACATTTTGGTCGATATCTCGAAGACGCCTTCACAAATACAACTAAAGGTCACAAAAATATAACATTAACTTTTTTATATTGACTTTTATGCTAATTTATTTTAGTTCTTATTTTATTTTATTATATATTCTCTTATTTCAAATTGGTTTATTATTATTTAACTGCAACTTGACTGAATCGGAAAATTTCACGTTGTATATTAAACGAAACAAAAAAACGTCCCAAAACGTCTTTGATTTTAGGTTAAAACGGCAACCGGCATCATAGCGTGCATAGTCAGTATATTACCCACTATCTATATATTAATACGCTAACAAAATTTCCATACAATCAATTGACAGGCTGTTTCGCATACTTAGCATACGTAAAATCATATAAAAGTTATATGAATCGATTCGTATTGATCAGCCGCAGTGCATAGGCCTATTTTTGTTAACAAATATTACTCTATTTGTTTATAATTAATAGAAAAAGTTTTTTGTAAATTCGAACAATTCATACAAATATCGTAAGTCATTTTCGTGCACAAGCGCGCCATCTTTGGGAACAATTATCTAAGTTTTCTAATGCGAATTTCAAAGACCTAAACCTTTATGCACAAGCGCGCCGTCTTTGGGAACAATTGTCTAACTTTTCTAATGTGAATTTCAAATTTTATGTATACTCGCTAAATTCGAAAGCACAAATGTTTCACCTACATACAAATATGGTTCCCCATTGTAGCCGCTTACCTATAATAGTCTCTACCAAAATCCTAAAAAATTGTTCCAAAATAATTTGTAGCGTACCAAAAAATCTTAAATAGAATTAATTTTTGACCGGCCCATTTTTTGTGGCAAATTTCACTTAAACGTAAATACATAAGTCTTTATTTAACAGATTCTTTGTTTTTTATTTTAGTTGTTTTCAAAAAAACATGAAATCACAAATAATGAGTTAACTTTAGTTGAAACTAACTAATTTATTTATAACAATTAATGGCAAATTTGCCCGAAAATGTTTTTGCATTTGCAGATTTAATCCTCATTTTAGATAAAGTACGTCTTATACTGAACGAAAAAAAAAGTTACAAAAATATAACATTAATTTTTTATATTGCCTTTTATGCTAATTTATTTTAGTTCTTATTTTATTTTATTATATATTCTCTTATTTCAAATTGGTTTATTATTATTTAACTGCAACTTGACTGAATCGGAAAATTTCACGTTGTATATTAAACGAAACAAAAAAACGTCCCAAAAACGTCTTTGATTTTAGGTCAAAACGGCAACCGGCATCATAGCGTGCATAGTCAGTATATTACCCACTATCTATATATTAATACGCTAACAAAATTTCCATACAATCAATTGACAGGCTGTTTCGCATACTTAGCATACGTAAAATCATATAAAAGTTATATGAATCGATTCGTATTGATCAGCCGCAGTGCATAGGCCTATTTTTGTTAACAAATATTACTCTATTTGTTTATAATTAATAGAAAAAGTTTTTTGTAAATTCGAACAATTCATACAAATATCGTAAGTCATTTTCGTGCACAAGCGCGCCATCTTTGGGAACAATTATCTAAGTTTTCTAATGCGAATTTCAAAGACCTAAACCTTTATGCACAAGCGCGCCGTCTTTGGGAACAATTGTCTAACTTTTCTAATGTGAATTTCAAATTTTATGTATACTCGCTAAATTCGAAAGCACAAATGTTTCACCTACATACAAATATGGTTCCCCATTGTAGCCGCTTACCTATAATAGTCTCTACCAAAATCCTAAAAAATTGTTCCAAAATAATTTGTAGCGTACCAAAAAATCTTAAATAGAATTAATTTTTGACCGGCCCATTTTTTGTGGCAAATTTCACTTAAACGTAAATACATAAGTCTTTATTTAACAGATTCTTTGTTTTTTATTTTAGTTGTTTTCAAAAAAACATGAAATCACAAATAATGAGTTAACTTTAGTTGAAACTAACTAATTTATTTATAACAATTAATGGCAAATTTGCCCGAAAATGTTTTTGCATTTGCAGATTTAATCCTCATTTTAGATAAAGTACGTCTTATACTGAACGAAAAAAAAAGTTACAAAAATATAACATTAAATTTTTTATATTGCCTTTTATGCTAATTTATTTTAGTTCTTATTTTATTTTATTATATATTCTCTTATTTCAAATTGGTTTATTATTATTTAACTGCAACTTGACTGAATCGGAAAATTTCACGTTGTATATTAAACGAAACAAAAAAACGTCCCAAAAACGTCTTTGATTTTAGGTCAAAACGGCAACCGGCATCATAGCGTGCATAGTCAGTATATTACCCACTATCTATATATTAATACGCTAACAAAATTTCCATACAATCAATTGACAGGCTGTTTCGCATACTTAGCATACGTAAAATCATATAAAAGTTATATGAATCGATTCGTATTGATCAGCCGCAGTGCATAGGCCTATTTTTGTTAACAAATATTACTCTATTTGTTTATAATTAATAGAAAAAGTTTTTTGTAAATTCGAACAATTCATACAAATATCGTAAGTCATTTTCGTGCACAAGCGCGCCATCTTTGGGAACAATTATCTAAGTTTTCTAATGCGAATTTCAAAGACCTAAACCTTTATGCACAAGCGCGCCGTCTTTGGGAACAATTGTCTAAGTTTTCTAATGTGAATTTCAAATTTTATGTATACTCGCTAAATTCGAAAGCACAAATGTTTCACCTACATACAAATATGGTTCCCCATTGTAGCCGCTTACCTATAATAGTCTCTACCAAAATCCTAAAAAATTGTTCCAAAATAATTTGTAGCGTACCAAAAAATCTTAAATAGAATTAATTTTTGACCGGCCCATTTTTTGTGGCAAATTTCACTTAAACGTAAATACATAAGTCTTTATTTAACAGATTCTTTGTTTTTTATTTTAGTTGTTTTCAAAAAAACATGAAATCACAAATAATGAGTTAACTTTAGTTGAAACTAACTAATTTATTTATAACAATTAATGGCAAATTTGCCCGAAAATGTTTTTGCATTTGCAGATTTAATCCTCATTTTAGATAAAGTACGTCTTATACTGAACGAAAAAAAAAGTTACAAAAATATAACATTAAATTTTTTATATTGCCTTTTATGCTAATTTATTTTAGTTCTTATTTTATTTTATTATATATTCTCTTATTTCAAATTGGTTTATTATTATTTAACTGCAACTTGACTGAATCGGAAAATTTCACGTTGTATATTAAACGAAACAAAAAAACGTCCCAAAAACGTCTTTGATTTTAGGTCAAAACGGCAACCGGCATCATAGCGTGCATAGTCAGTATATTACCCACTATCTATATATTAATACGCTAACAAAATTTCCATACAATCAATTGACAGGCTGTTTCGCATACTTAGCATACGTAAAATCATATAAAAGTTATATGAATCGATTCGTATTGATCAGCCGCAGTGCATAGGCCTATTTTTGTTAACAAATATTACTCTATTTGTTTATAATTAATAGAAAAATTTTTTGTAAATTCGAACAATTCATACAAATATCGTAAGTCATTTTCGTGCACAAGCGCGCCATCTTTGGGAACAATTATCTAAGTTTTCTAATGCGAATTTCAAAGACCTAAACCTTTATGCACAAGCGCGCCGTCTTTGGGAACAATTGTCTAAGTTTTCTAATGTGAATTTCAAATTTTATGTATACTCGCTAAATTCGAAAGCACAAATGTTTCACCTACATACAAATATGGTTCCCCATTGTAGCCGCTTACCTATAATAGTCTCTACCAAAATCCTAAAAAATTGTTCCAAAATAATTTGTAGCGTACCAAAAAATCTTAAATAGAATTAATTTTTGACCGGCCCATTTTTTGTGGCAAATTTCACTTAAACGTAAATACATAAGTCTTTATTTAACAGATTCTTTGTTTTTTATTTTAGTTGTTTTCAAAAAAACATGAAATCACAAATAATGAGTTAACTTTAGTTGAAACTAACTAATTTATTTATAACAATTAATGGCAAATTTGCCCGAAAATGTTTTTGCATTTGCAGATTTAATCCTCATTTTAGATAAAGTACGTCTTATACTGAACGAAAAAAAAAGTTACAAAAATATAACATTAAATTTTTTATATTGCCTTTTATGCTAATTTATTTTAGTTCTTATTTTATTTTATTATATATTCTCTTATTTCAAATTGGTTTATTATTATTTAACTGCAACTTGACTGAATCGGAAAATTTCACGTTGTATATTAAACGAAACAAAAAAACGTCCCAAAAACGTCTTTGATTTTAGGTCAAAACGGCAACCGGCATCATAGCGTGCATAGTCAGTATATTACCCACTATCTATATATTAATACGCTAACAAAATTTCCATACAATCAATTGACAGGCTGTTTCGCATACTTAGCATACGTAAAATCATATAAAAGTTATATGAATCGATTCGTATTGATCAGCCGCAGTGCATAGGCCTATTTTTGTTAACAAATATTACTCTATTTGTTTATAATTAATAGAAAATTTTTTTGTAAATTCGAACAATTCATACAAATATCGTAAGTCATTTTCGTGCACAAGCGCGCCATCTTTGGGAACAATTATCTAAGTTTTCTAATGCGAATTTCAAAGACCTAAACCTTTATGCACAAGCGCGCCGTCTTTGGGAACAATTGTCTAAGTTTTCTAATGTGAATTTCAAATTTTATGTATACTCGCTAAATTCGAAAGCACAAATGTTTCACCTACATACAAATATGGTTCCCCATTGTAGCCGCTTACCTATAATAGTCTCTACCAAAATCCTAAAAAATTGTTCCAAAATAATTTGTAGCGTACCAAAAAATCTTAAATAGAATTAATTTTTGACCGGCCCATTTTTTGTGGCAAATTTCACTTAAACGTAAATACATAAGTCTTTATTTAACAGATTCTTTGTTTTTTATTTTAGTTGTTTTCAAAAAAACATGAAATCACAAATAATGAGTTAACTTTAGTTGAAACTAACTAATTTATTTATAACAATTAATGGCAAATTTGCCCGAAAATGTTTTTGCATTTGCAGATTTAATCCTCATTTTAGATAAAGTACGTCTTATACTGAACGAAAAAAAAAGTTACAAAAATATAACATTAAATTTTTTATATTGCCTTTTATGCTAATTTATTTTAGTTCTTATTTTATTTTATTATATATTCTCTTATTTCAAATTGGTTTATTATTATTTAACTGCAACTTGACTGAATCGGAAAATTTCACGTTGTATATTAAACGAAACAAAAAAACGTCCCAAAAACGTCTTTGATTTTAGGTCAAAACGGCAACCGGCATCATAGCGTGCATAGTCAGTATATTACCCACTATCTATATATTAATACGCTAACAAAATTTCCATACAATCAATTGACAGGCTGTTTCGCATACTTAGCATACGTAAAATCATATAAAAGTTATATGAATCGATTCGTATTGATCAGCCGCAGTGCATAGGCCTATTTTTGTTAACAAATATTACTCTATTTGTTTATAATTAATAGAAAAAGTTTTTTGTAAATTCGAACAATTCATACAAATATCGTAAGTCATTTTCGTGCACAAGCGCGCCATCTTTGGGAACAATTATCTAAGTTTTCTAATGCGAATTTCAAAGACCTAAACCTTTATGCACAAGCGCGCCGTCTTTGGGAACAATTGTCTAACTTTTCTAATGTGAATTTCAAATTTTATGTATACTCGCTAAATTCGAAAGCACAAATGTTTCACCTACATACAAATATGGTTCCCCATTGTAGCCGCTTACCTATAATAGTCTCTACCAAAATCCTAAAAAATTGTTCCAAAATAATTTGTAGCGTACCAAAAAATCTTAAATAGAATTAATTTTTGACCGGCCCATTTTTTGTGGCAAATTTCACTTAAACGTAAATACATAAGTCTTTATTTAACAGATTCTTTGTTTTTTATTTTAGTTGTTTTCAAAAAAACATGAAATCACAAATAATGAGTTAACTTTAGTTGAAACTAACTAATTTATTTATAACAATTAATGGCAAATTTGCCCGAAAATGTTTTTGCATTTGCAGATTTAATCCTCATTTTAGATAAAGTACGTCTTATACTGAACGAAAAAAAAAGTTACAAAAATATAACATTAAATTTTTTATATTGCCTTTTATGCTAATTTATTTTAGTTCTTATTTTATTTTATTATATATTCTCTTATTTCAAATTGGTTTATTATTATTTAACTGCAACTTGACTGAATCGGAAAATTTCACGTTGTATATTAAACGAAACAAAAAAACGTCCCAAAAACGTCTTTGATTTTAGGTCAAAACGGCAACCGGCATCATAGCGTGCATAGTCAGTATATTACCCACTATCTATATATTAATACGCTAACAAAATTTCCATACAATCAATTGACAGGCTGTTTCGCATACTTAGCATACGTAAAATCATATAAAAGTTATATGAATCGATTCGTATTGATCAGCCGCAGTGCATAGGCCTATTTTTGTTAACAAATATTACTCTATTTGTTTATAATTAATAGAAAAAGTTTTTTGTAAATTCGAACAATTCATACAAATATCGTAAGTCATTTTCGTGCACAAGCGCGCCATCTTTGGGAACAATTATCTAAGTTTTCTAATGCGAATTTCAAAGACCTAAACCTTTATGCACAAGCGCGCCGTCTTTGGGAACAATTGTCTAACTTTTCTAATGTGAATTTCAAATTTTATGTATACTCGCTAAATTCGAAAGCACAAATGTTTCACCTACATACAAATATGGTTCCCCATTGTAGCCGCTTACCTATAATAGTCTCTACCAAAATCCTAAAAAATTGTTCCAAAATAATTTGTAGCGTACCAAAAAATCTTAAATAGAATTAATTTTTGACCGGCCCATTTTTTGTGGCAAATTTCACTTAAACGTAAATACATAAGTCTTTATTTAACAGATTCTTTGTTTTTTATTTTAGTTGTTTTCAAAAAAACATGAAATCACAAATAATGAGTTAACTTTAGTTGAAACTAACTAATTTATTTATAACAATTAATGGCAAATTTGCCCGAAAATGTTTTTGCATTTGCAGATTTAATCCTCATTTTAGATAAAGTACGTCTTATACTGAACGAAAAAAAAAGTTACAAAAATATAACATTAAATTTTTTATATTGCCTTTTATGCTAATTTATTTTAGTTCTTATTTTATTTTATTATATATTCTCTTATTTCAAATTGGTTTATTATTATTTAACTGCAACTTGACTGAATCGGAAAATTTCACGTTGTATATTAAACGAAACAAAAAAACGTCCCAAAAACGTCTTTGATTTTAGGTCAAAACGGCAACCGGCATCATAGCGTGCATAGTCAGTATATTACCCACTATCTATATATTAATACGCTAACAAAATTTCCATACAATCAATTGACAGGCTGTTTCGCATACTTAGCATACGTAAAATCATATAAAAGTTATATGAATCGATTCGTATTGATCAGCCGCAGTGCATAGGCCTATTTTTGTTAACAAATATTACTCTATTTGTTTATAATTAATAGAAAAAGTTTTTTGTAAATTCGAACAATTCATACAAATATCGTAAGTTATTTTCGTGCACAAGCGCGCCATCTTTGGGAACAATTATCTAAGTTTTCTAATGCGAATTTCAAAGACCTAAACTTTATGCAAGTTAATTTTACATAGATTTTCCGTTCATTTAAATTAAGCAAGTTACATTTAAACACGACGACTCTTTATTAATTAACAATTTGGATCATTTCGTTTTACAATTATTTATACGATGCAACTCGCCTTTTACATGTCCACTTTTATAATGCTGATCAATGACCAAGAACTTTTTGTTCGCAGTTGCTGATTTTCTTTTTCAAATTTACTGCGCATGTCCCAAAAACTAATATCGATGCTCACAACTGGTGGAAACTGATTATTCACCTTCAACTAAACTATGCTATTCTTGCAAAGGTGACGGTAGCTTTGTACTTGATAATCTTCATTATCGCTGAAATATGAACAATAGGCAACGTATGGGCAATTTGTTTGTTTGCTGCTAATAATTGCAAAGATGCTGACTGCGTTTGATTAGCAGTGCCGAAGCGCGCCGTCTTTGGGACCAATTGTCTAACTTTTCTAATGTGAATTTCAAATTTTATGTATACTCGCTAAATTCGAAAGCACAAATGTTTCACCTACATACAAATATGGTTCCCCATTGTAGCCGCTTACCTATAATAGTCTCTACCAAAATCCTAAAAAATTGTTCCAAAATAATTTGTAGCGTACCAAAAAATCTTAAATAGAATTAATTTTTGACCGGCCCATTTTTTGTGGCAAATTTCACTTAAACGTAAATACATAAGTCTTTATTTAACAGATTCTTTGTTTTTTATTTTAGTTGTTTTCAAAAAAACATGAAATCACAAATAATGAGTTAACTTTAGTTGAAACTAACTAATTTATTTATAACAATTAATGGCAAATTTGCCCGAAAATGTTTTTGCATTTGCAGATTTAATCCTCATTTTAGATAAAGTACGTCTTATACTGAACGAAAAAAAAAGTTACAAAAATATAACATTAAATTTTTTATATTGCCTTTTATGCTAATTTATTTTAGTTCTTATTTTATTTTATTATATATTCTCTTATTTCAAATTGGTTTATTATTATTTAACTGCAACTTGACTGAATCGGAAAATTTCACGTTGTATATTAAACGAAACAAAAAAACGTCCCAAAACGTCTTTGATTTTAGGTCAAAACGGCAACCGGCATCATAGCGTGCATAGTCAGTATATTACCCACTATCTATATATTAATACGCTAACAAAATTTCCATACAATCAATTGACAGGCTGTTTCGCATACTTAGCATACGTAAAATCATATAAAAGTTATATGAATCGATTCGTATTGATCAGCCGCAGTGCATAGGCCTATTTTTGTTAACAAATATTACTCTATTTGTTTATAATTAATAGAAAAAGTTTTTTGTAAATTCGAACAATTCATACAAATATCGTAAGTCATTTTCGTGCACAAGCGCGCCATCTTTGGGAACAATTATCTAAGTTTTCTAATGCGAATTTCAAAGACCTAAACCTTTATGCACAAGCGCGCCGTCTTTGGGAACAATTGTCTAACTTTTCTAATGTGAATTTCAAATTTTATGTATACTCGCTAAATTCGAAAGCACAAATGTTTCACCTACATACAAATATGGTTCCCCATTGTAGCCGCTTACCTATAATAGTCTCTACCAAAATCCTAAAAAATTGTTCCAAAATAATTTGTAGCGTACCAAAAAATCTTAAATAGAATTAATTTTTGACCGGCCCATTTTTTGTGGCAAATTTCACTTAAACGTAAATACATAAGTCTTTATTTAACAGATTCTTTGTTTTTTATTTTAGTTGTTTTCAAAAAAACATGAAATCACAAATAATGAGTTAACTTTAGTTGAAACTAACTAATTTATTTATAACAATTAATGGCAAATTTGCCCGAAAATGTTTTTGCATTTGCAGATTTAATCCTCATTTTAGATAAAGTACGTCTTATACTGAACGAAAAAAAAAGTTACAAAAATATAACATTAATTTTTTATATTGCCTTTTATGCTAATTTATTTTAGTTCTTATTTTATTTTATTATATATTCTCTTATTTCAAATTGGTTTATTATTATTTAACTGCAACTTGACTGAATCGGAAAATTTCACGTTGTATATTAAACGAAACAAAAAAACGTCCCAAAAACGTCTTTGATTTTAGGTCAAAACGGCAACCGGCATCATAGCGTGCATAGTCAGTATATTACCCACTATCTATATATTAATACGCTAACAAAATTTCCATACAATCAATTGACAGGCTGTTTCGCATACTTAGCATACGTAAAATCATATAAAAGTTATATGAATCGATTCGTATTGATCAGCCGCAGTGCATAGGCCTATTTTTGTTAACAAATATTACTCTATTTGTTTATAATTAATAGAAAAAGTTTTTTGTAAATTCGAACAATTCATACAAATATCGTAAGTCATTTTCGTGCACAAGCGCGCCATCTTTGGGAACAATTATCTAAGTTTTCTAATGCGAATTTCAAAGACCTAAACCTTTATGCACAAGCGCGCCGTCTTTGGGAACAATTGTCTAACTTTTCTAATGTGAATTTCAAATTTTATGTATACTCGCTAAATTCGAAAGCACAAATGTTTCACCTACATACAAATATGGTTCCCCATTGTAGCCGCTTACCTATAATAGTCTCTACCAAAATCCTAAAAAATTGTTCCAAAATAATTTGTAGCGTACCAAAAAATCTTAAATAGAATTAATTTTTGACCGGCCCATTTTTGTGGCAAATTTCACTTAAACGTAAATACATAAGTCTTTATTTAACAGATTCTTTGTTTTTTATTTTAGTTGTTTTCAAAAAAACATGAAATCACAAATAATGAGTTAACTTTAGTTGAAACTAACTAATTTATTTATAACAATTAATGGCAAATTTGCCCGAAAATGTTTTTGCATTTGCAGATTTAATCCTCATTTTAGATAAAGTACGTCTTATACTGAACGAAAAAAAAAGTTACAAAAATATAACATTAAATTTTTTATATTGCCTTTTATGCTAATTTATTTTAGTTCTTATTTTATTTTATTATATATTCTCTTATTTCAAATTGGTTTATTATTATTTAACTGCAACTTGACTGAATCGGAAAATTTCACGTTGTATATTAAACGAAACAAAAAAACGTCCCAAAAACGTCTTTGATTTTAAGTAAAACGGCAACCGGCATCATAGCGTGCATAGTCAGTATATTACCCACTATCTATATATTAATACGCTAACAAAATTTCCATACAATCAATTGACAGGCTGTTTCGCATACTTAGCATACGTAAAATCATATAAAAGTTATATGAATCGATTCGTATTGATCAGCCGCAGTGCATAGGCCTATTTTTGTTAACAAATATTACTCTATTTGTTTATAATTAATAGAAAATAATTTTTTGTAAATTCGAACAACTCATACAAATATCGTAAGTTATTTTCGTGCACAAGCGCGCCATCTTTGGGAACAATTATCTAAGTTTTCTAATGCGAATTTCAAAGACCTAAACCTTTATGCACAAGCGCGCCGTCTTTGGGAACAATTGTCTAACTTTTCTAATGTGAATTTCAAATTTTATGTATACTCGCTAAATTCGAAAGCACAAATGTTTCACCTACATACAAATATGGTTCCCCATTGTAGCCGCTTACCTATAATAGTCTCTACCAAAATCCTAAAAAATTGTTCCAAAATAATTTGTAGCGTACCAAAAAATCTTAAATAGAATTAATTTTTGACCGGCCCATTTTTTGTGGCAAATTTCACTTAAACGTAAATACATAAGTCTTTATTTAACAGATTCTTTGTTTTTATTTTAGTTGTTTTCAAAAAAAACATGAAATCACAAATAATGAGTTAACTTTAGTTGAAACTAACTAATTTATTTATAACAATTAATGGCAAATTTGCCCGAAAATGTTTTTGCATTTGCAGATTTAATCCTCATTTTAGATAAAGTACGTCTTATACTGAACGAAAAAAAAGTTACAAAAATATAACATTAAATTTTTTATATTGCCTTTTATGCTAATTTATTTTAGTTCTTATTTTATTTTATTATATATTCTCTTATTTCAAATTGGTTTATTATTATTTAACTGCAACTTGACTGAATCGGAAAATTTCACGTTGTATATTAAACGAACAAAAAAACGTCCCAAAAACGTCTTTGATTTTAGGTCAAAACGGCAACCGGCATCATAGCGTGCATAGTCAGTATATTACCCACTATCTATATATTAATACGCTAACAAAATTTCCATACAATCAATTGACAGGCTGTTTCGCATACTTAGCATACGTAAAATCATATAAAAGTTATATGAATCGATTCGTATTGATCAGCCGCAGTGCATAGGCCTATTTTGTTAACAAATATTACTCTATTTGTTTATAATTAATAGAAAAAGTTTTTTGTAAATTCGAACAATTCATACAAATATCGTAAGTCATTTTCGTGCACAAGCGCGCCATCTTTGGGAACAATTATCTAAGTTTTCTAATGCGATTTCAAAGACTAATGCACACGCGTCTTTGGGAACTGTTTTTAATGATTTCAAATTTTATGTATACTCGCTAAATTCGAAAGCACAAATGTTTCACCTACATACAAACATGGTTCCCCATTGTAGCCGCTTACCTATAATAGTCTCTACCAAAATCCTAAAAAATTGTTCCAAAATAATTTGTAGCGTACCAAAAAATCTTAAGTAGAATTAATTTTGACCGGCCCATTTTTTGTGGCAAATTTCACTTAAACGTAAATACATAAGTCTTTATTTAACAGATTCTTTGTTTTTATTTTAGTTGTTTTCAAAAAAACAT
>JARSSU010027884.1:0-11837 GCA_029619165.1 Eurosta solidaginis
CGGGGTATTTCGGACTTTTCACTCGTGACTAATATCGGGATCCTTTGCGGCATCCCTTTCGGCATAATTTATGGATATTGTCAGTGATCACGTGCTTGGGATCCCGTCAGTCTTTTCGTAAACTATTGGTAATCATATTGCATGCCTTTGCGGCATCATTTCATGGATTGTTTTTGTGAATCCTTTCGGGATCCGTTCATGGTCATTATCTGATTTTTTCGGGATCATTTAGGAATGGCCTTTACATTATCCGTATCCTTAGCCCGTTCCATGTATTCTGACTTTCAGAGACTAATTTCGGGATCATTTTGGTGACCTTCCCAAGATCATTTCTGGATGGATTTCGTGATTTGGTCCTGGGATGCCCAGGTCATTTTGGTAACTATTGTTGAGCATTTGAGGACCTTTTCCATTGGCATCACTTCTGGATGGTTTTCGGTATACGCTCAGGATCCCTTCGAATTATTTGTGTGATCTTTTTCGTGGTATCATTTTAGTGTCCCTTCCGTCATCATTTCGTGATGGTTTTTTTGGGATTCTACTCGGCCATCTCAGGTCTGTTCATTTCGGGAGCTTTTCCTCACTAATAGATCATTGTTCGCGGGCCCTTTCGGCATGCATTCCTAAGTATATATTATATCTGGTATGTCCGTTCGTGATCCCGTTCAGTTTCTTTTCGGAACTATTAGGTCTCATCTTGAGTACATGTTTCCGGCATCATTTCCTGGATAGTTTTCGTGGATCCTTTCTGCGTCTCCGTTCAGGGTCTTCCGGGACTTTTTCGTGGTATATCGTTTTAGAATGGCTTCACGATTCGTTCGGAACCCGTCATGGTAATATTCTGAACTTTTTCCCTGTGTGAGACATTTCGGGATAAGTGTTTGGGAACCTTCCCAGATCTCTTTCTGTCATGGATTTAGTTAGTTCCGGATGCCGTCAGGGATCATTTGGTACATTAGGGTAGCATTTGAGACCTTTTTCCTTGGCATTCACTTCTGGAGGTTTCGTAGCCGAGCGTATCCCCTCGAATCAATTTTTTGGCGACATTTTTCGGGATCATTTGGGTTCCCTCCCAATGTCATTCTGTTGATTTCTCGGGAGTCTGTCCGGGATCCGTCAGGGTCTTTAGTGGGTGCGTTCGAGGAAATCCGTCCAGGGTCAATTTGTGGGACTTTCTTCGGTACTAGATTCGGCGGATCGGTTCTGGTGGTTTAATGGGATCCGTCCATTACCCTTTAGGGCTTTCGGGGTACTAGTTAGGTAGTCATTTGAGGACCTTTCTCCGTCATCACTTCTGGATGTTTTCTGGTAATCCCGTTCGGGATCCCTGTCGGAATCTCTAATGCGGATTTTTACGAATCCATTTGGGATCCCATTCCGGCAATCATTTCTGAGGGTTTTCGGGTTTGTTCCGGGTTCCCGTCGGGGTTATTCGGGACCTTTTCGGGCTAATACGGGATCATTTTGAGGAGGATCCTCTTAGGGTCGTTTCTTAATCGTGCCTTTTTTCTGTGTTATGTCGGGATCCTGTTGGGACCCTTCGGCATAATTGCTCTTAAGATGGTTTCCGGATCCATCAGGCCTCTTTCGGGACCATTTTGGATTCATTTGGGGACCCTTCCGAGTTCTTTGTTCTGCTCCGTCCTGGGCTGCCGTAGGAGCCATTTTGTCGGGATTTTTGTTACTTTTTCCGGATAGTTTTTTGCACCCTTCCGGGATCATTTTCTGGGATCTGTGCGTCTCAATTTCCGACTAGTTTTCGGGATCATTTTTTGAATCCTTCCGGAATCATGTTCTGTATGTTTTCGCGATCCATCGTGGGATCCCCTGGGAGCCTTTCGGAAGCTTTTTCTGTAGTTAGTCGTGATAATTAGGGACCCTTCCTTGATATGTTCTGATGTTTTTGAGATCCGCCCGTGAGGCCAGTCAGTGTCATTTCGGAACCTTTCGTGATACATTTTGGAACAACCCTTCAGGGATCATTTCTGTGTGGTTATCTGGATACGTCTAGAATCGTGTCGCTGTCGTATTTGTGGGTTTTTTTTGGACTACTTCGGAACTTTTGGAGACTCTTTCGGGCATTTGATGGATTGGTTTTCGGGTCGTCCGCGAATAGCGTGGGTCATATCGTAGTCTTTTGTGACTTGTTTAGTAAAATTTTTCGATATTATTTTGGGATCCTATCAGGGTGTTATCACTCATTTTATTCTTTTTTTTTACTCAATTATCAGAAAATATTATATTTGCATGAATACAGAAAACAAAATTTTAAACAGATAATAAGCGAGGCTAAAACGAAAAAACTCCCGGGCGAATTAGCCATATGATTTAAATTTTCCTTGCTGTGACGGGGCCAGCGGAGTAAAGGCTACGTATATTATAATTCTTGCCTAAGTTTGATGTTAATGTTTTGGCTGTTTGTCCGAGGATTTCACGTTTGTACTCTTTGTGTTGTACTCTCACACCAAGAACGATTGGGACCGATTTGGTGGAATTTGGCACTCATTTATCCTAAGTCTAGAAGTATCTACTATCTATATATTTTTCAAAGGTTGGAGTGGCCCGCACCTAGGACATTTATATATTTATTATTATATTTTTTAGTTTTGCGACTGATCACGCCAGAACGGCTATCTTGTTTTGATGAATTTGGATCCGGACATTCGTTCTACTAGCGAAATTCTTTTCGAACACCTGATAGAGGGTGTGGGTCCCCGACCCCTCGAGCAATTACTGTATATTTTCTACAGCATTATAACACTTTACGTATACGGCTTACACTAAGATCACAGACTCAACTGGGTCAATATAGTCATCGAGGGTCGCTTACAAAGTGAGTCAGTGACAACCCGCTGCTCCCCTCCCTCTTCGTACCCCTCGGGTGTATATATCTATAGAAATTGTATACCTCAATTACTATTTTCTCTCTAACTCATAGTAGTTTTTGGTATCTGGCACATACAAGATGCGAGATCTAAACAATTGTGGAAAACGCGAGCAGCGTAACTATCTCCTCCCGACACTGCTTTTATTAGCTTACCTAGTGTGTTTCTTTGTACTCTTCATTCGCTATCCAACGCGCACCTGCTGCCTTATTAAAATTGTTCTACACTTAGCTTGCGCCTTACTTGTAATCCCGTTGGGAGTCATACATCGAGACCCTTCGGGATCATTTTTGGATGGGTTTTCTGGGATCCGTCGGGATCCCGTCGGGTTATTCTTCGCTGCGACTATTCCCGATCGTTCCGGGCTGGTTTCACGACAGCCATTATACGGGCACTAACATTTCGGCGGCAACATAGTTTCTGCATGGTTTTTGTCGGATCCGTTCGCCTCCAGTCTGTATTTTCGCATCCATTTGCGTACCTTGAGAGATAAATCCTTGATGGTTTCTCGGTATCATTACGTGACTTGTCTTCTGTCGGGGTCTCATTTTGTTCCCTTCCGCTCATTTCTGCATGTTGGTCGGATCGTCCGTCCGGGACTCCCGTCGGGGTCAGTCGCGCGACTTCTTCTGCTCATTATGGCGTCCCTTCTGCATCATTCTGGATGGTTTTCTTGCATCCGTAATACGTAGGATCATTTCGGACTATAGGCCTCATGTGAGACCTTCCTGTCATCATTTCTGCATAGACATATACGTTCGATTCGTCGGGGATCATTTCGGTACTATTAGTGAGATCATGTTCCAGACCTTTCCGTGGCATCATCATGTCTGCTATCAGTTTCCGGGATACCGTCAGGGGATACTGCGACGGGGATCATTTCGGGACTATTGTCGCTCATTTACTGCATGGTTTCCGGGTGTCGTCACCGAGAATACCGTCGGGGTCATTTCGGGACTTTTTTCTCGACTATACGGGATCATTTGGGACACTTGCGGCATCGTTACATGATGGTTTTCGGATCCGTCCGGATCCCGGCGCGACTAATTTCGGGACTTTTTCGGACTCATTTGGGGTCCTTCCGATGCATCATTCTCTGGCTGTTTTCGGGATCCGTCGGGATCATTTCGGTCTCATAGGTATCATTACCTCTCGGGATCGCATCTGTGGCGTAATTTATCGGGACATTAGGGGATGCCTTTTGAGACCTTTCCGCATCATTTCTGTGCATAGTTTCCGGGATCCGTCGGGATCATCTACGTGGATGTCGTTCGGTCTATTTCGGGATCATTTCTGCATAGTTTCCGCGGGTTCGTCCGTGAGATACCGTCGCGGTCATTTCGAGGACTTTTTCTCGACTGATATCTGCGACTCATTTGGGGTCCCCTCACAGCATCAATTTCTGATGAATTTCTGTATCCGTCGTGGAGCACGTCTGCGTGTCATATTAGGGACTTTTCTCTCTATCTATGTGCGGATATTTTGGACCCTTCCGTGCATCGTTACTGATGGTTTTCAGGGATCCGTCCGGGATCCGCGCGGGATCATTTCGGACTCTTAGGGGATCATTTGAGGAGCCTCTCCGCATAATTTCTGCATAGGTTCCTGGAGTCCGTCGGGACTATTTCCGCATCATTTGGGTAACATGCCGGGATCACATCTGGCTGGTTTGGTATCCGTCCGGATCCCGTCGCGATCATTTCGGGACTCTCTTTCGTGATCATCTGGGGTCCATTCGGCATCATTTCTGTGGTGTTGTTCGGGATCCGTGCGGGATCCCGTCGGGGCTCATCTTGGGACTTTTCGGGATCATTTGGGGTTTCCTTTCGGCATCATTTCTGTGATGGTTTGCGGTTCCGTCCGGATCCCGTCGGGGTCATTTCGGGGCCCTTTCTCGACTAATACGTGATCATTTGGGGACACCTTTCAGGCATCATTTCTCGATTGTTTTCGGGATCCGTCCGGGTCCGTCGGGCGTCATTTCGGGACTTTTCTCGACATATACGGGATCATTTGGGGACCTTTTCGGCATCATTCTCTGTATGGTTTTCGGGATCCGTTCGGGATCCCTTCAGGGTAATTTTGGACTTTTTCTCGACTAATACGGGTTCACATTTGAGGTACCTTCCGGCATCATTCAGATGTTTTTTCGGGATCCATCAGGGATCCGTCGGGGTCATTTCTGGACTTGTTCTCGACTATACGGGATCATTTGGGGTAGCTTCCGGCATCATTGCTAGATGGTTTTCGGAGCAGTCCGAGATCCCGTCGGGGTGGTTTCGGGACTTTTTCTCCACTAATACGGGATCATTTGGGGACTTTTCGGCATCATTTCTGTATTGTTTTCGGGATCCGTTCGGGATCCCTTCGGTCATTTTGGACTTTTTCTCGACTAACACGGTTTCATTTGAGTACCTTCCGGCATCATTGCTAAATGGTTTTCGGGATCGTCCGGGATCGAATCAGGGTCATTTCGGGACTATTTCGGGATCATTTGGTGTACCTTCCGCTTCATTTCTAGACGGTTTTCTGGATCCGTCCGGGATCCCGTCGGGGTAATTTCGGGACTTTTTCTCGACTAATACGGATCATTTGGGGTAGCTCCGGCATCATTGCCTAGATGGTTTCGGGATCCGTCCGGGATCCCGTCGGGTCATTTCGGTACTATTCGGGATCATTGGGGTACCTTCGGCTTCATTCTAGATGGTTGTCGTGATCCGTCCGGGATCCCGTCAGGGTCATTTCGGACTATGTCGGGATCATTGGGGTACCTTCCGGCATCATTTCTAGATGGTCTTGGGATCCGTCCGGATCCCGCCAGGGCCATTTCGGGACGTTTCTCGACTATACGGATCATTTGGGGACCCTTTCGGCATCATATCTGATTCTTTTCGGGATCCGTCCGGAACCCGTCGAGGTCATTTCGGGACTTTTTCTAAAATATACAGGATCATTTGGGTAACTTCCGTCATCATTGCTAGATGGTTTTCGGGATCCGTCCGGGATCCCGTCTTGGTCATTTCGGGACGTTTTCTCGACTTATACGGGATCATTTGGGGACCCTTTCGGCATCATATCTGGATGCTTTTCGGGATCCGTCCGGGAACCCGTCGAGGTCATTTCGGGACTTTTTCTCTACTAATACGGATCATTTGGGACGCTTTCGGCGATCATTTCTGGATGGCTTTCGGTATCCGGCTGGGATCCCGTCGGGGTCATTTCGGGAGTATTTATTTATTATTTAAGTCGACGACAAACTTTGGTCGACTGCATAATATAAAAGATATATAAATATACAACTCAAAGATAAAATTTAAGATATATCGAGATTTCAACAATGTTATATACAAACAAAGAAATATAATGAACATTACTCTTTAATTTCAGAATATATAATAATAAGAATATGAGCAGAAATAAGAACTTATGCCGAAATCTAAACTGGGATCATTTGTGGTACCTTCCGGCATCATTTCTAGATGGTTGTCGGGATCCGTCCGGGATCCCGTCAGGGTCATTTCGGCACTATTTCGGGATCATTTGGGGTACCTTCCGGCATCATTTCTAGATGGTCTTCGGGATCCGTCCGGGATCCCGCCATGGCCATTTCGGGACGTTTTCTCGACTTATACGGAATCATTGGGACCCTTTCGGCATCATATCTGGATTCTTTTCGGGATCCGTCCGGGATCCCTTCGGGGTCATTTCGGAACTTTTTTCGGGACTATTTCGGGATCATTTGGGGTATTTTTCCGGCATCATTTTCTGTATGGTATTCGGGATCATTTGGGGTCCCTTCCGGCATAATTTCTGGATGGTTTTCGGTCATTTCGGGACTATTAGGGGATCATTTAGGACCTTCGGCATCATTTCCGTGCGGGATCCGGTCGGGGTAATTTCTGGACTTTTCAGAGATTGTTTCGGGATTATTTTGGGCCCTTCCAAAATCATTTCTGGATGGATTTCGAGATCTGTCCGGGATACGGTCAGGGGTCATTTAGGAGTCCGTTCGAGATCCCGTCAGGTTTCATTTCGGACTATTAGGGGATCATTTGAGACCTTTCCGGCATCATTTCTGATAGTTTTCGGAATCCGTCTGGGATTCCCGTCGTGGGTCATTTCAGACTTTTTCGGACTAATTTGGGTTATTTGTGACCCTTCCGAATCATTTCTGTATGGTTTTCGCGATCCGTCGTGGATCCCCTAAGGACCCTTCCTGGATATTTTCTGGATGGTTTTTAAGAACCGTCCGGGAGCCCGTCAGGGTCATTTCGGAACTTTTTCGGGACTATTTCGGGATCATTTGGTACCCTTCAGGCAACATTTCTTTGTGTTCTCTGGATAGTCTAGAATCGTGTCGTTGTCATTTCGGGTTTTTTGGGACTATTCCGGGAACTTTTGGAGACCCTTCCGTGCATTTCTAGATGGTTTTCGGGATCTGTCCGCGATAGCGTCGGGGTCATTTCGTGGATTTTTCTGGATATTTCGATCATTTGGGGATCCTATCAGGTTATCAGCTCATTTAGGTATTTTTTTACTCAATTACAAAAATAAAATGTATTAGACAGAACATCTTTTTAAACAGATAACTTGATAAGCAGGCTAACGTGAATATCCCATATATTTATTTTCCTCCTTGCGGACGGGGCCGCGGGTAAGCCTAGTCTAATATCTAATATATATTATAAATGAGAAAGTTTGGATGTTTGGATGTTTTGTATGTTTGAATGTTTGGATGTTTGTCCAGACGTTTGTCCTTGTGACTCAATACGCAAGAACGGCTGGACCGATTTGGATGAAATTTTGCACACATATAGCCAATAGTCTAGAAGGATCTTCCTAGCTATATATTTTTCAAAAGGGGCGTGGTCCCCGCCCCCTAGGAACAGTTATAATTTATTATTATATTTTTTCGTCTTTGAGACTGAATCACGCCAGAATGGCTACACGGATTTTGATGAAATTCGGGACACAGACAGTAGTCTACTAGCGAAATTTTTTTCGAACATGGAAGAGGGGTGGGGTCCCACGACCCTTTCGAGCAATTACTTTTTAATAATTTTTACACATTATAAGTTTACGTATACTGGCCTTCACCAATATCACAGACTCAAGGGGTCAAATAGTCGAGGGCTTACAAAGTGAGCAGTGAAACACTCCGCCGCCCCCCTCCCCCCCTTTATCACCCCTCTGGTGTAAATCTATAATTGTTTAACTCAATATAAATTTTCTCCTACTTCAATAGTTTTTGGTATCTGGCACATACAGATCGAGATCTAGACAATTTTCTAGGAACGATCAGTAGTCCTCTCCTCTACTCTCCCGCCATCCGCACTCCATCAATTGGTTTTATTAGCACGCTTTTATTAGCTTTACCTGTATGTTTCTATGTAACTTTTTATTCGCTCCAATGCGCCTGCTGCCATTATTAACATGGTTTTATAATTAGCTTCACCTTATTTGTAATCCCGTAAGGGTCATATCGAGCAGGCCCTTCCGGGATCATTTCTGGATGGTTTTCGGGATCGGTCCGGGATCCCGCCGGGGTAATTTCGGGACTTTTTCGGGATCATTTTGGGACCCTTCCTGGATCATTTCTGTATAGATTTCGGGATCCGTCCGGGATCCCGTGGGGGTTATTTTGAGACATTTTCGGGACTATTCCGGAATCATTTCGGGACTATTTAGCTATCATTTGGGGACCCTTCCGTCATCATTTCTGGATGGTTTTCGGGATCCGTCCGGGATCCCGTCGGGGTACTTTCGGGATCATTTGCGTACCTTCGAGAGATAAATTCTTGATGGTTTCCGGGATCATTACGGGACTTTTTCGGGGTTATTTGGAGTCCCTTTAGGCATCATTTCTGGATGGTCTTCGGATTCGTCCGGCATCCCGTCGGGTCATTTCGGGACTTTTTCGCGACTAATACGCGTCATTTGGGGACCCTTTCGGCATCATTTCTGGATAGTTTTCGGGATCCGTCCGGGATCCGGACGGGCTCATTTCGGGACTATTTCGGGATCATTTGGGGTACCTACCGGCATCATTTCTGATGGTTTTCGGGATTCGTAGGAATCCCGTCGCGGTCATTTCAGGACTTTTTCGGGATCATTTAGGGTGCCTTCCGGCATCATTTCTAGATGGTTTTCTGGATCAGTCCGGGATCCGGTCGGGGTAATTTCGGGACTTTTTCTCGACTAATACGGGATCATTTGCGGACCCTTTCGGCATCATTTTCTGGATGGTTTTCGGGATCCGTCCGGGATCCGTCGTGGTCATTTCGGGACTTTTTCTGGACTATACTGGATCATTTGGGACCCTTTCCGGCATCATTTCTGGATGCTTTTCGGAATCCGTTAGGAATCCCGTCGTGGTCATTTCGGGACTTTTTCTCGACTAATACGGATCATTTTGAGGACCTTTCCGCATCAGTTCTGAATAGTTTTCCGGGATCCCGACGGGGTCATTTCAGGACTCTTTCGGGATCATTTAAGCATGGGCCAAATGATTCCTGGATGGATTTCGGATCTGTTCTTGATCCCGGCGGGGTCAGTTAGGGGGCCGTTTGAGATCCCGTCAGAGGACATTTCGGGACTATTTCGGGATCATTTCTGGATGGTTTTCGGGATCCGTCCGGATTCCGTCGGGGTTATTTCACGACTTTTTCGGAATCATTTTGGGTACCTTCCTTCATTATTTCTAGATTGTTTTGGGGATCCGTCCGGCATCCCGTCGGCGGGGCCATTTAGGACTTTTTCGGGGACAATACGGGATCATTTTTTGGACCCTTCCGGCATCACTTCTGGATGGATTTCGGTATCTGTACGGGAACCCATCAGAGGTAATTTCGGGAATTTTTCGGGACTATTTCGGGATCATTTGGGGACCACTTAGGGGTCATGCCATGACTTTATCTTGTATTATTTCGGGATCATTTGAAGACCCTTCCGGCATCAATTGTTGATCGTTTGCCGGATCCATCAGGGTCATTTCGGGACCATGTTGGGATCATTTCTGGATCCGTCCAGGATGCCGTAAGATTCGTTTTTGAGATTTCTTTTGTTACTTTTTCGGGATAGTCTTGAAACCCTTCCGGATCACATTTGATCCGTCCGGGATTCCATCGGGGTCATTTTCGGCCTATTTCGAATCATTTTGGACCCTTCCGGAAACATTTCTTTATGGTTTTCGCTATCCGTTGTGATCCCTCAGGTCATTTCGGACTTTTTCGACTTTTTCTGGACTATGTCGGGATAATTTAGGAACCCTTCCTGGATGGTTTTTGAGATCCATCCGGAGCCCGTCAGGGTAATTTCGAACTTTTTCGGGACTATTTCGGGATCAATTTGGTACCCTTCAGGCATCATTTCTGTGTGGTTCTTTGGATAAGTCTAGAATCGTGTCGTTGTCATTTCGGTTTTTTTGGGACTACTTCGGGAACTTTTGGAACACTTCCGGGCGTTTCTGGATGGTTTTCGGGATCCGTCCCGCGATACCGTCGGGGTCATTTCGTGGCTTTTTCTGGATAATTTCGTTATAATTTTGGGATCCTATCAGGTTATCAGCTCATAAAGTTCTTTTTTTTACTCAATTACAAAAATAAATGTATTAGACAGAAAAAAATTTTAAACAGATAACTTTATAAGCAGGCTAACGTGAATAGCCGACATATTTCATTTGCTCCTTGCGGACGGGGCCGCGGGTAAAGGCTAGTTTTATTATAAATGGCAAAGTTTTGGATGTTTGGATGTTTGTCCAGACGTTTGTCTTTGTGACTCAATCACGCAAGAACGGCTGGACCGATTTGGATGAAATTTTGCACACATATAGCCAATAGTCTAGAAGGATCTACTGCTATATACTTTTTCAAAAGTGGCGTGGTCGCCGCCCCCTAGGAACAGTTATAATTTAATTATTATATTTTTTCGTCTTTGCGACTGAATCACGCCAGAATGGCTACACGGATTTTGATGAAATTTGGGGCACAGACAGTAGTCTACTAGCGAATTTTTTTCGAACATGGAAAGAGGGGTAGAGTCCACGACCCCTTCGAGCAATTACTTTTTAATAATTTTTACACATTATAACTTTACGTATACTGACTGGCCTTCACCAATATCACAGACTCAAGGGGTCAATAGCCGAGGGCTTACAAAGTAAGCAGTGACACCCTCCGCTTATCCTCCTCTGGTGTAAAATCTATAAATTGTTATAACACAATATAAAAGTTCTTCTAAATCTATAATTTTTGGTATCTGGCTCATACAGATCGAGACCTAAACAATTTGGAAAACGACCGGTGGTGCCCCTCCGTCTCTCCCGCCATCCGCGCCCTCCTTCATTGTTTTCATTAGCACGCTTTTATTTAGCTTCACCTGTATGTTTTTTTGTAACTTTTCATTCGCTCTAACGCTCCTACTGCCTTTTTAACATGGTTTTATAATTACCTTCACCTTATTTGTAATCCCGTTAGGGTCATATCGAGACCCTTCCGGGATCATTTCTGGATGGTTTTCGGGATCCGTCCGGGATCCCGCCGGGGTCATTTCGGGACTATTTCGGGATCATTTTGGGACCCTTCCGGGATAATTTCTGTATAGTTTTCATTTCTGGATGGTTTTCGGGATCCGTCCGGGATCCCATCGGGGTCATTTCGGGACTTTTTCGGGATCATTTGGGGTCCCTTCCGGCATCATTTCTGGATGGTTTTCGGGATCCGTTCGGGATCCCGTCGTGGTCATTTCGGGACTTTTTCGGGACTAATACGGGATCATTTTGAGACCCTTTCGGCATCATTTCTGGTTGGTTTTTTCGGGATCCGTCCGGGATCTCATCATTCGGGACTTTTTCGGGACTAATACGGGATCGTTTGGAGACCCTTTCGCCATCATTTCTGGATGGTTTTCGGGATCCGTCCGGATCCCATCGGGGTCATTTCGGAAATTTTTCGG
>JARSSU010027885.1:0-31969 GCA_029619165.1 Eurosta solidaginis
TAACCGGTCGTTTGGCTTCCATTTTTGCTCATTTTGGACTCTTCTTCTTTCCTTTCTTTTCCCCTCTCTCTTCTCCTCTTTACTTTCTATACTTTCCTTTTATTTCTTTGCTTGCTTCGCTCTGCTTTGCCTTCAATTTCCTATCTGTTTTCGCTCATATCAACTTCATCACGTACATTGTTCTCACATGGCGCTGCAGTGTAGTGACTAATAGCGTTTTCTTTTCTGGCATAAGTGTTACGCTTTTCGTACGCCGCGCAAGGGTTGTAAATATATTTTGTTCGATTCTAAAAAGCGTAACGCCTTTACGGCGATTCGCTCTTTGTGAAAATTGTTGCCTGCTCACAACGCAAAAGCGTTACACTTTTACCCTGCATAAAATGGCGGTGTAGCAGTGCAACTCTGCTAAACCAGCTGTTCGTGACAATTTATTTTCGTAACTTCACAACTTTTAACGAAGAAAATTGAAATAAGGGAAATAATAGTTAATGAATTTTTATTATCATTGAAAGCGCGTTTGTGAAAATCAGCTAATACACGGGGTATCCATTTATGTTCTTTGCATGCACTATAAATGTTGAAAATTTTCTGCGGTAGGAGTAACTCTATTAAGGCTTTATCATTTACTTAGGCAATAATTTATTTCAGAAAAGAAAACACTATAAAATTGCGCTTTCATTCTGGGTTCCCCAATACCATGAGTAAAGATGTTTACGCATAAAACACAAAAATATTCAGACGTTTTGTTCTTACATTTTTAGATGCCCTTCTTTTAGCAAAAGAAAACTTTTTTTTTGAAAAATTTGCTCTTGGAATTTATTCCATCAGGCTTTTGACCAATTGAAAATAAGTCTTATATAAGGCTAAATTTTGTTGCTGCGTGCAAAATAACTCATTTAATCTTACTGTTTAAAAAATATAACGAATGTCATAGAACTTATGAAAACTTTTTCATACCACAAATGTCATTTTAAAGCCAAAAGCACACACAAACATATTTGTATATCTACGTAAAACACATACCCACATGAATAAGTTCGCCACATATAAAGAGAATAATTCAATATATTTTAGTAAAACTGTCCATTCACTTAACCAAATCGTATTCAACTTAAGTAAGAAGCGCGTCTGTCCAACTTCTTCAGATACAAAGCAAACTCTTGGCGAAACTGACGCAGATGCTACCATTATCCTTTTTGTGGTTGTGTGCTTATCTTACCCGCATGTATATATTTGTCAAGTTTTGTAAATATATCAAAAGACATATATATATACATTAGGGTGGGTCGATTTGTATGGACGAAAGTTAACCGATATCGCGCCATTGATTTTTCGATAGGATTTGGGCTCAAGAAAAGAAGTTCCACTCCGCATATCCAAAAAAATAATTTTCGAGCCTGCGAAATTTCATCTTTTTTACTTTTTTCGACTTTGATTTTTAAGGTTGCTTTCATGACTTACTAAAAAGATTTTCATATGTATACCCTGTCCGACCCAAAAATGTCCGCTAAAAAACGTTGCCGTTAACAGTCAAAAAAAATTTTACAATCAAATGAAAATCTTTTTAGTGGTCATGAAAAAAACCTTTAAAAATCATACTTGAAACAAGTAAGGAAGGCTAAGTTCGGGTGTAACCGAACATTACATACTCAGTTGAGAGCTGTGGAGACAAAGTAAGGGAAAAATCACCATGTTGTAAAAAGAACCTAGGGTAACCCTGGAATGTGTTTGTATGACATGTGTATCAAATGGAAGGTATTAAAGAGTATTTTAAGAGGAAGTGGGCCATCGTTCTATAGATGGACGCCATTTAGGGATATCGCCATAAAGGTGGACCAGGGGCTGACTCTAGAATTTGTTTGTACGATATGGGTATCAAATGAAAGGTGTTAATGAGTATTTTAAAAGGGAGTGGGCCTAGTTCTATAGGTGGACGCCTTTTCGAGATATCGCCATAAAGGTGGACCAGGGGTGACTCTAGAATTTGTTTTGTACGATATGGGTATCAAATGAAAGGTATTAATGAGTATTTTAAAAGGGCGTGGGCCTTAGTTCTATAGATGGACGCCTTTTCGAGATATCGCCATAAAGTGGACCAGGGGTGACTCTAGAATTTGTTTGTACGATATGAGTATCAAATGAAAGGTGTTAATGAGTATTTTAAGAGAGCGTGGGCCTTAGTTCTATAGGTGGACGCCTTTTCGAGATATCGCCATAAAGGTGGACCAGGGGTGACTCTAGAATTTGTTTGTACTATATGGGTATCAAATGAAAGGTGTTAATGAGTATTTTAAAAGGGAGTGGGCCTTAGTTCTATAGGTGGACGCCTTTTCGAGATATCGCCATAAACGTGGACCAGGGGTGACTCTAGAATTTGTTTGTACTATATGGGTATCAAATGAAAGGTGTTAATGAGTATTTTAAAAGGGCGTGGGCCTTAGTTCTATAGGTGGACGCCTTTTCGAGATATCGCCATAAAGGTGGACCAGGGGTGACTCTAGAATTTGTTTTGTACGATATGGGTATCAAATGAAAGGTGTTAATGAGTATTTTAAAAGGAGTGGGCCTTAGTTCTATAGGTGGACGCCTTTTCGAGATATCGCCATAAAGGTGGACCAGGGGTGACTCTAGAATTTGTTTGTACGATATGGGTATCAAATGAAAGGTGTTAATGAGTATTTTAAAAGGGAGTGGGCCTTAGTTCTATAGGTGGACGCCTTTTCGAGATATCGCCATAAAGTGGACCAGGGGTGACTCTAGAATTTGTTTGTACATATGGGTATCAAATGAAAGGTGTTAATGAGTATTTTAAAAGGGCGTGGGCCTTAGTTCTATAGGTGGACGCCTTTTCGAGATATCGCCATAAAGGTGGACCAGGGGTGACTCTAGAATTTGTTTGTACTATATGGGTATCAAATGAAAGGTGTTAATGAGTATTTTAAAAGGGCGTGGGCCTTAGTTCTATAGGTGGACGCCTTTTCGAAATATCGCCATAAAGGTGGACCAGGGGTGACTCTAGAATTTGTTTGTACGATATGGGTATCAAATGAAAGGTGTTAATGAGTATTTTAAAAGGGCGTGGGCCTTAGTTCTATAGGTGGACGCCTTTTCGAGATATCGCCATAAAGGTGGACCAGGGGTGACTCTAGAATTTGTTTGTACGATATGGGTATCAAATGAAAGGTGTTAATGAGTATTTTAAAAGGGCGTGGGCCTTAGTTCTATAGGTGGACGCCTTTTCGAGATATCGCCATAAAGGTGGACCAGGGGTGACTCTAGAATTTGTTTGTACGATATGGGTATCAAATGAAAGGTGTTAATGAGTATTTTAAAAGGGCGTGGGCCTTAGTTCTATAGGTGGACGCCTTTTCGAGATATCGCCATAAACGTGGGACCAGGGGTGACTCTAGAATTTGTTTGTACGATATGGGTATCAAATGAAAGGTGTTAATGAGTATTTTAAAAGGGAGTGGGCCTTAGTTCTATAGGTGGACGCCTTTTCGAGATATCGCCATAAAGGTGGACCAGGGGTGACTCTAGAATTTGTTTGTACGATATGGGTATCAAATGAAAGGTGTTAATGAGTATTTTAAAAGGAGTGGGCCTTAGTTCTATAGGTGGACGCCTTTTCGAGATATCGCCATAAAGGTGGACCAGGGGTGACTCTAGAATTTGTTTGTACGATATGGGTATCAAATGAAAGGTGTTAATGAGTATTTTAAAAGGGAGTGGGCCTTAGTTCTATAGGTGGACGCCTTTTCGAGATATCGCCATAAACGTGGACCAGGGGTGACTCTAGAATTTGTTTGTACTATATGGGTATCAAATGAAAGGTGTTAATGAGTATTTTAAAAGGGAGTGGGCCTTAGTTCTATAGGTGGACGCCTTTTCGAGATATCGCCATAAAGGTGGACCAGGGGTGACTCTAGAATTTGTTTGTACGATATGGGTATCAAATGAAAGGTGTTAATGAGTATTTTAAAAGGGAGTGGGCCTTAGTTCTATAGGTGGACGCCTTTTCGAGATATCGCCATAAACGTGGACCAGGGGTGACTCTAGAATTTGTTTGTACGATATGGGTATCAAATGAAAGGTGTTAATGAGTATTTTAAAAGGGAGTGGGCCTTAGTTCTATAGGTGGACGCCTTTTCGAGATATCGCCATAAAGGTGGACCAGGGGTGACTCTAGAATTTGTTTGTACGATATGGGTATCAAATGAAAGGTGTTAATGAGTATTTTAAAAGGGCGTGGGCCTTAGTTCTATAGGTGGACGCCTTTTCGAGATATCGCCATAAAGGTGGACCAGGGGTGACTCTAGAATTTGTTTGTACGATATGGGTATCAAATGAAAGGTGTTAATGAGTATTTTAAAAGGGAGTGGGCCTTAGTTCTATAGGTGGACGCCTTTTCGAGATATCGCCATAAAGGTGGACCAGGGGTGACTCTAGAATTTGTTTGTACGATATGGGTATCAAATGAAAGGTGTTAATGAGTATTTTAAAAGGGCGTGGGCCTTAGTTCTATAGGTGGACGCCTTTTCGAGATATCGCCATAAAGGTGGACCAGGGGTGACTCTAGAATTTGTTTGTACGATATGGGTATCAAATGAAAGGTGTTAATGAGTATTTTAAAAGGGAGTGGGCCTTAGTTCTATAGGTGGACGCCTTTTCGAATATCGCCATAAAGGTGGACCAGGGGTGACTCTAGAATTTGTTTGTACGATATGGGTATCAAATGAAAGGTGTTAATGAGTATTTTAAAAGGGAGTGGGCCTTAGTTCTATATGTGGACGCCTTTTCGAGATATCGCCATAAACGTGGACCAGGGGTGACTCTAGAATTTGTTTGTACTATATGGGTATCAAATGAAAGGTGTTAATGAGTATTTTAAAAGGGCGTGGGCCTTAGTTCTATAGGTGGACGCCTTTTCGAGATATCGCCATAAAGGTGGACCAGGGGTGACTCTAGAATTTGTTTGTACTATATGGGTATCAAATGAAAGGTGTTAATGAGTATTTTAAAAGGGCGTGGGCCTTAGTTCTATAGGTGGACGCCTTTTCGAGATATCGCCATAAACGTGGACCAGGGGTGACTCTAGAATTTGTTTGTACTATATGGGTATCAAATGAAAGGTGTTAATGAGTATTTTAAAAGGGCGTGGGCCTTAGTTCTATAGGTGGACGCCTTTTCGAGATATCGCCATAAAGGTGGGCCAGGGGTGACTCTAGAATTTTTTTGTACGATATGGGTATCAAATGAAAGGTGTTAATGAGTATTTTAAAAAGGAGTGGGCCTTAGTTCTATATGTGAACGCCTTTTCGAGATATCGCCATAAACGTGGACCAGGGGTGACTCTAGAATGTGTTTGTACGATATGGGTATCAAATTAAAGGTATTAATGAGGGTTTTAAAAGGGAGTGGCCCTTGTTGTATATGTGAAGGCGTTTTCGAGATATCGACCAAAATGTGGACCAGGGTGATCCAGAACATCATCTGTCGGGTACCGCTAATTTATTTATATATGTAATACCACGAACATTATTCCTTCCAAGATTCCAAGTGCTTTTGATTTCGCCCTGCAAAACTTTTTCATTTTCTTCTACTTAATATGGCAGGTGTCACACCCATTTTACAAAGTTTTTTTCTAAAGTTATATTTTGCGTCAATAGACCAATACAATTACCATGTTTCATCCCTTTTTTCGTATTTGGTATATAATTATGGCATTTTTTTCATTTTTCGTAATTTTCGATATCGAAAAAGTGGGCGTGGTCATAGTCGGATTTCGGCCATTTTTTACACCAATACAAAGTGAGTTCAGATAAGTACGTGAACTGAGTTTAGTAAAGATATATCGATTTTTGCTCAAGTTATCGTGTTAACGGCCGAGCGGAAGGACAGACGGTCGACTGTGTATAAAAACTGGGCGTGGCTTCAACCGATTTCGCCCTTTTTCACAGAGAACAGTTATCGTCCTAGAATCTAAGCCTCTACCAAATTTCACAAGGATTGGTAAATTTTTGTTCGTCTTATGGCATTAAAAGTATCCTAGACAAATTAAATGAAAAAGGGCGGAGCCACGCCCATTTTGAAATTTTCTTTTATTTTTGTATTTTGTTGCACCATATCATTACTGGAGTTGAATGTTGACATAATTTACTTATATACTGTAAAGATATTAACTTTTCTTTTAAAATTTGAATTTAAAAAAAAATTTTTTTTTAAAAGTGGGCGTGGTCGTTCTCCGATTTTGCTAATTTTTATTAAGCAGACATATAGTAATAAGAGTAACGTTCCTGACAAATTTCATCATGATATCTTCAACGACTGCCAAATTACAGCTTGCAAAACTTCTAAATTACCTTCTTTTAAAAGTGGGCGGTGCCACGCCCATTGTCCAAAATTTTACTAGTTTTCTATTCTGCGTCATAAGTTCAACTCACCTACCAAGTTTCATCGCTTAATCCACATTTGGTAATGAATTATCGCACTTTTTCAATTTTTCGAAATTTTCGATATCGAAAAAGTGGGCGTGGTTATTGTCCGATATCGTTCATTTTAAATAGCGATCTGAGATGAGTGCCCAGGAACCTACATACCAAATTTCATCAAGATACCTCAAAATTTACTCAAGTTATCGTGTTAACGGACAGACGGACGGACGGACGGACGGACGGACATGGCTCAATCGAATTTTTTTTCGATACTGATGATTTTGATATATGGAAGTCTATATCTATCTCGATTCCTTTATACCTGTACAACCAACCGTTATCCAATCAAAGTTAATATACTCTGTGAGCTCTGCTCAACTGAGTATAAAAAGTCAAAAAAAAATTAAATTTCGCAGACTCGAAAATTTTTTTTGGGTATACGTAGTGAAACGTTTTCTCCTGAGCCCAAATCCTATCGAAAAATCGATGGCGCGATATCGGTTAATAAATCGACCCAGTCTAATATACATAGTATATATGTATATGTGACTGGCTTGCCGGGGATTCATATGTCCATCTGTTAGACCGTTGTGTATTTCTTGTGTGTATTTTATTTGTAATGGATGATGGTTTGCCTTAACGTTGACTCTTAACTGTTTCTTACTTCCGGAACCACATTAGATTATCTTGTGGCGTACTGCTTTAAGGAATTGTTCTTGTTTTAAAATCTAACATGTCTCTGCTAACATCAACTTATTTGCTTCATTTCTGTTTTTTTGTGTTTTTGGATTTTATAAATGTAGTACGTTTTGCTTCCTTGCACACAAAATATTTTTCAATTCCTACTAACCGACCATTCAACTAAGACATGATTGCTATTACTTTTATTTTATTTTAGATTTTTATCTCTTTTAAATTTCTTTTGGTGGGTTTAGCTTTTGATGGACACTCGTACATTTGTATGAACATATCCTTATTTGTTGTATTATTTGATATATCCTTTTTGGTAATAATTCCACAGTACCACGAGCCATGATGGAGTATATAATATTTAATATGAAAGTATCAAATATTTCATATATTACAAATATTCATGTGCTTGTTTTTGGAGCAGCCCAAGCTAAGGATATAAAATTGCCTTTCTTATGGCGCCCGTTGTAGCTTAGTGTATAATACGTTCGATTTTCAAACCAGAGTACCTGTTTCGATTCCCGAAATATTACATCATTACTTAATTGGAGAACACCCTCCAGAGTTTGTATGAAGTTTACCCTGCCAATTCGCAAATATACTAGGCAATACAAAAAAAAATTAAGAAGAAGTCGGCCTAAATTTCCTCTGTACTACAGTAGTAATGCAATTATTTTAGATTTTTATTGAATTTTGATATTTTCTGAGTAATCCTCGATTGAATTTTTGTTATCCCATTATAGAATTTGTGTACTTTAAGAAATTGAGAGCAGTTATTTTGTATATTTTTTTAGACAATGTGAGTGACCCATTTTAAAGATGCAATAACAATCTGGCTGGGGGAACTGCATCACAGCAGGAGAGAAATGCTTCTAAATAGCTCCTCGCTCTAACAAATGTTGAGGTTTTAGGTTGAGGTTCGAATAATTGAACCTACATTATCAGTCTGCAAGTAATGTAGCGAACGTCCATCGAATTTTGTGATATATACTAGAGTAGCCACGTAAAAAAGGCAAGCTTATCAGTTCGGTTGCGGGAAAGGGACGAGATGAAAAAGAACTGAGTGAAGGATTAAGATCTGTCGAAACGAAAAAGCAATAAAGAGACAACAACGCCCAGTAACATTGGGTTAAGGGAACTAGATCGGTATGTACTCTGGTAGATAAAATACAGCTGCGGTAAAGGGACAATACTGCTCAGTATTGCAATCGGAGAGAGCCAACACTGCTCATTAGTATGGCGGGAAAGAGGAAACGCTGTTCAGTGCATTTTCGGGAAAGGAACGAGATCAATATATGTGACTTGCTTTACGAAAAGGGACCTTACGTGTCAAAAAATTATTTTGCACTTTCTTGTCGATTCGGAGAGAGTTTGGGACGCTCTTTCACGTGGTAAAATCTGAAAAATCAAAAACCAAAAACCCCCAGAGTAACAATTTAACAAAAAAGTAACTAACGAGAAACTGACGGAACAAGTTGTTTCACTTCAATTGCTGTTTTCTCGAAAACTTGTTTTCGCATGTAAGGCCCTTTTCATAGACCAGGTCACATATATACTTGGGCAATTCACAAGAGTTGTTGTTGTTGTTGTTGTAGCGATTAGTTACTCCCCGAAGGCTTTGGGGAGTGTTATCGATGTGATGGTCCTTTGTCGGATACAGATCCGATACGCTCCGGTAACACAGCACCATTAAGGTGCTGGCCCGACCATCTCGGGAACGATTTATATGGCCACATTAAACCTTCAGGCCATCCCTCCCTCCCCACCCCCAAGTTCCATGAGGACCTCGTCTGTTAGTGAAACGGGATTCGCCGCTCGAAGGTGAGGTTGACAATTGCGTTGGAGAAGCTATATATTGCGCTACACATCCCCTTGAATCCCAATTCACAGGAGTGTCGTACTCATGTAAAATTTTAAGATTTGAGTTGTTGCCGTAGTATCCAATATAAAATTGTATTAAAGCATAGCACATACGGCGAATATGAGACCTTGTGAATTGGCTTACAGTGTTGAGAGAAATACTGATATGGTAAATATATTTTACTGCTCAGTACTGTGGTTAGAGAGAGCCTACACCGCTCAGCAGTATGGTAGGAAAGAGAAAACGCACTTGCAGCAAAGGAAAGAGTTAAAAAAAGACAATAGTTTCAAAGAAATAATAGCACTCAGTATTGTGATCGGACACAATGCCACACGCAATACGGTTGTAGGAGGAGAACGAGATTGTTATGTATGAGAAAAAGTGCTGTACTCCAAAACAGTATAAATTCTTCAGCTTTTTGGAGACAAACTTCACTTAGTGCAATATTGGCAAAGGGAACTACGCTGCTTAGTATTATTTTCGGGCAGAGACAAATTCACTGAGCATACGAGGGAAATGTACTACATCGCTCATTATTCTGAGAAAGAGACTCTACTGCTGGATTGAGAGACGACAAATACAGCAGTGAACACAGACAAATAATATTGGTTATTTTAATAAAATATTGTCAAACGAATTTTTTTCTTTTTAATTTCGATATTTTAGTAGAAAACATCATTCTATCTAAATGAAACTACGCAAACCATCTTTGAAAAAAGCTCCGAAACGCGAGAAAGTTTTACGAATATCTAGAACTCTTTATTTCGAGTTCTCTGAATTTTTTTGAGTATGCAATTTTGAAGTCAAATGCATTTTATTTTAACAAAGTACAAGCTATTGGTCTCGCGAAATTCGCATTGATTTTTAACAAATTTTTTTATGAAAAGTATTTTAAATTTTCCTCCACACAAAGTGTGAACAACTTTTTATGAATGGAAATATGAAATCATCATATAGTTGTTGAAAATCAATCAATCAAATTTTTCCTAATATGAGGGAAATAAAAAGGCAGAATATTTTTGACGAAATTTGAAAAAAAGTTTTCACTGCTAGTTGTCTGTTCAATACAATATGTGTCGTTTCACTTTGCCTATATTTTTTCAATTTTTCGAAAACTTTTTTAAGTTGTTCCTAGAAGATTTCTTGAAATCAAATAAGGATTACATTGGCGGAATTCTAGAAAAAAATACACTGCTCCTTTTCTCTTCGCTGCTGTATACACACTGCAGTGCGAGAAAAAAAGCATCGCTCAGTGCTACGGCAGGAAGTGGACGACACCACAAACTACTGTGGCGAAGAAAAGGATACAAGAACAAAAATAACAGTTTGTTCGTTGTAGTAAACGAGCATCGTGACAAAACGAAGATTTGGTTTTAAACACAGCGTTCAATTGTTGCTACGCTCCGATGGCAATGTGATTTTATGCGAGAAACATTTACTTTACGGAGACCCTAAATTTCAAAAGCATGACTGCTGATGTCAATATGGAAGGAAAGTGACTTAGACTTTACACACCGAAGTTGTAACCTCAATTCTGATACGGCTACACCATTTCCCTGTACTCCAACTAATACTCAGCATAAAGCGATCCAGCAAGCTTCCATCGTAGCATTTATAATTGAAAGTTGATAAGACGTATGTTTCCAATATGTATGCATCTGATGCGCTTTTACTGAATCGGACCACCCTTATTACATAGCCAAGATCTGCATCCGATATTCACGTATTTAACAAAAGTATGTCGAATTTGCGTTAGTTGCGCCGCAGCTTTAAAACATCCATAAATCGTCTGCATTTCCCATGACTTGGGGCATCACCAACACTATCAACCAGTTATGAATGTTTTTAAAACTTGGGCTGATTTACAGCAAAAGCCAAGATGAATACGTTTCAAATGAGTAAATGCCAAAAGTGCAAAAGAGCTTAGTTTTGTACATAAATATGCGTGTTCAGGCCGGCACAGGAAGAAGACATTTGAAAAAGAAAAGTTTTGCTACTTTCAACTGGTCAACGGTAACGGAAATGGGATTATAAAAGCAAAAGTACGTCAACCTAGCAAATATAGAAGAAGTTTAAGCAAATATGTCGGACGAGCAAGGAATAAAAGTTGTAGAATAGCAATCAAAATATAAGAAAAGCTGTATGAAATGAATTAATGCAGAGAGACACACAAGCACACAAACAAGTATAGATATTTGTGTAACTTGGAATGAAAGCCACAAACGAAATTATAGAAAATGGCAGAGATAAGAAAATGTTTATAAATGGCTTAAACACCACAGAAGTTGTCGTTTGTTTCTAAAGAAAAGCAATTGGTTGGAAATTTACTCACAACTAGTCTAAAATGAAATTTGTTAGATACCAGTCTTTTTACACCCAGCGTATATTTGTACTTTACGGTAAAATAATTTTGATTGCTTAACGGTAATTGATTAAGGCTTAAAAAAATGGAGGTAGATAACGGCTTTTTATATCAAAATTATGAGCATCGGAAAAATTTTGGTTGAACCATGTTCGTCCGTCCGGTCCTTAGCCGTATAAATTGAGATATTTTTTAAAAATTTGGTATGCTGTCTTATCTGAACCCAGACATATTCGAAAAATTAAAAAAACGTGAAAGTACAGAAGCCAAATACGGATAAAGTAACGAAACATGGTGCGTGAGTTGCATTAACGATGGGAAACAGAAGCTTAAAATTTTCCAGAATTGTCATAGCACTGACAACATTTGAAAAAGAAAGTTTGATTCTTTTTCAAGCCGTTTAAAGCACTTGAAGAAGATTTTGGCATGAAGGTTGTCCTTGTAATTTTACATACACTCTATGAAAATTAACAAAATCATATAGCGACCACGACCACTTTTAAAAAAATCGATTCGAAATTTGGAAAATTGGAAAAATGTCAAGGACAAGTATTGAAATTTGATATGGGGGTTGACTTTATGAATAAAAGATATAAATTTGATTAAATTTTGGAAGATGGGCGTGGCACCAGCCACACAAAAGGGCGGTGAAGTCATTTGAAAGGAGTTATGTCAAAACACACAAGCACAGAAGAAATATATGTATTAAAATTTCACGTTAGTAATGAAAATTGTTTGAAAATGGGCATGGAGCTGCCTCTTATTTAAGGTAGTCACTAGACTGGGTCGAAAAAAAAGTTGCTAATGTCCTCCCCTAAATTTAAAGATTATGTTGAGAGGGTTTCGGAAAATTCTTTTTAATTTTTTTTGATCCTTCGAAATACAGCCGAAAAGGCTTTTTCGTTGTAACTTCGTTATTTAAAATTGATATGTCATTATTTTGGCCTTGAGAACCTTCACATTTCCGTTTAATGTCCTTTTAAGCTATGAAGTCGTTTTCACAAGATAAGGTCAGCTAACAAAATTGTACCCCCCTAATGTATCCTTTTTTCCTTACCAAACGGAAGTAATTAAATATTCAAGAAAATGTTGCTTTTAAACTATATTAGTAAAACTAATAAACAAAGAAGTTATAGCATTTTCAATATTTATTGCAACTGTTACTTTACCTGATTCTTATTATAATTTCACCTGAAACTTATGATATATTTGGAGGAAAAATTATTATTAGGGTTTGTATTAAAAAGTTAATAAGGATATGCTAAATATCATAAATAGGGGAAGTCAAAATAAATAAGTAAGTCAAACCTGTTGCTTCGTATTTATAATAATAACACTATGCGACAAATAATTTTTTTTCTGGGTATTGAACAAAACCCACTTTTTTGTAGAGATTGATGCTTAAGTAAACAAAGTGCTATCTCCGTTTTTCGAAGTTAGCCTCCAAAAATAGATATCGGCTTTCGAAGTTCGAAATTCTACATTTCGAAAATGTATTTTTTGTTAATGCATTCATCAAATTGGAAAAGTAAAAACGTGGTCAGGATGGTTTTTAATCCAAGAACATAAGCCAAATTTATTAAAATTTCGAAAATTGGGCTAGGCACCGCCCACATTAAGGTAAAGAAAATTTAAAATCCTTACAAGTCGTTTTTATCACTTTGCAGTATCTGAAAAGCGTTAGCTGTTTTCTGAATATCGTCTAATATTTTCTAAGTTAAACTTTTATTTTTCTGAATTTCATTTACTCTATCGCATCTTCTAAATTTTACTTGCCCTCTGTCTCAACTGCAACCTTTTTTTTGACCTTTTCTGATCTTAGTTTTAATTATACGGTTTGTTTTTTTTTCCTTTTAAGAATTTCGTTTTCTATTTCCCGAAATAAATAAATTTAGATAAATTTATTTCCGTTGGTTTGTTCTGAAATTTATTTACTGTTATTCGCAAATACTCTCAAATTTGCAGAACTCAATTAGATTTTCTCTGAAGCATAAATAATGGAGTTTTCTTCTTTCTGAAAAAGCTATTGGAAAGGTGACGATCACATGGACGAATCGGCTCACTGGAATAGATCTACATAGAGTTGGGACTCCTTGAAACGGCACGGGAGAGCCAAAATATAAATATATCCATTTGATTATTTTTAACTTCATACGTTCCAATATTCTTCGAAATTTTGGAGTTGTGAGAGACTGTGTTATTGAACCAGGTTTCTTTTCGCGTGCATCCCCTACTGGGTAACACTCATTGGCATAGTTATTTGTTAACACTAACAACTTAAGTCATTCGCTGGATGCAAGCAGCACAGATGGTGTCAAGTTCTTCTTCCATGCGCCGCATTTGTAAAAACAAGAGAACAGACTAAGTTGACTTTTAGATGCGGTGAGCCAAAATTTGGCGCAAAAGTATCTATCGAGGAAGTGTTGACGCTTTTAAAGCAATTGCTGTATTTTTTTTTAATTTTATAAGTAAAAATTTTAATTTATGAATAGGAAACCGCACCAACTTCGAACTACTTGCTGCTCGCTGCCCCACCATTAATCTTCTACTTAAACACCATAGATATCTACTGCAGAAACTTTGGCTCTCACAGTTGCGTGTGGCAGTGTAAAGATGTGTTTGTGTGAGAAGAACCCAAAATTAAGTGCGACTTACGCATTGAAATGAACGTTTAACATTGTATGAGTTGTTTGCTTTCACAGCTCAATAGATGAAGAAGCAACAGCTAAGTGTGGACGCAGGTACATAAGTGTTTGAATTTTTCTGCAAGTATAAACGCTGTGGTGTGTCTTGCTGCGGTAAGAAAATTTTATTTAATTGCGAGAATGAATGTGGTAGAAATTACCTATAGAGAATTTGAGAAAAATAAAATTAAAAGAGCTCGTGGTTTAAATAAAGCTATGAATTATATACCCAGCTGTGAGTGTTAGTTGCTAAATGAACAATCATAAAAGAAAGAATAGGTCAGCTAAGAATATTGAATGTAAATGAAAAAGGGGGAATGGTTAAATAAGTTCACTTTAGAGTTTATTGGAGTATTTACAGTTGTTTCGACAGTCGCGTTGATTAAGCAGTATTTCTCATTTCCCTCTGAAAAATGGGGCTTTTTTTTCTACGGGACCCATGTTGATAAGTGAGAGTTCCATAAAAGTTTCTTTAATTTTAAGATGGTGTTCGAAAAATTGCTTTTGTTGGAAATTTCCATGACCCTTACGCTAGTGGGATGTTTAAGTTGAGAATACCAATCGAGCAGCCTTTCTATTCGAAAGTGTATGTTATTTCGTTTCTTTCCGATACATCCGTCTGTGGAACGAAGGTCGGAATAATTTAGATTGCAAGAGAAGCAAACGGTACCCTGTAATCAATCATAAAGGCAACTTTCGCGAACGGATGTTCGACAAGACAAAAGGTAAGATAATGGTCATAGTTTCGCTAGACGCTATCTTGAGTTTTGTGTTTATATTTTGTTGTGTCAGCATTTTTGCTCACGGTATGGGGATATTCAGAATGCCGACGTTAGCTTGGTGTAAGCGTAAGCTAGTCTTTGAAAGTAAAGTTATCAAAAAGTTATCGATTTATTAATAGCGGTGCTTTCATTTTGTTATCGGGATTTTATCATTTTGTTATCAGTGTACTATCGATCTCTTATCGAAAAATTATAAATTTTTTATAGAATCGTTATGGAAAAATACCGATTTTCTATCAAAAAAGTTGTCAGTGTTATTGATTTATTATCGAAAAGTTGTTATAAAGTGTTAGCGGCGGGTAATCATCGATTTGTTATTGAAAAGTTAAAAATTTACTATCGGCATGTTAGCACTTAGGTAGCAGCGTATTATCGATATATTATGCCATTTGTTATCGAATCGTGATGGAAAAGTTGTCGATTTACTTTCAACAAGTTATGCAAAAATCACTCTCACTGATGTATTACCAATTCGTTTTTGGAATATTATCGATTTTTTATCGAAAAATTATCGACTTGTTATCAAAAAGTTGTTTTTTGTCGAAAATTCTCAATTTTTTATCAGATTGTTACTAATTTGGTATCGGCGTATTATAGATTTGTTAACGACGACTCATCGTTTTGTCATGAAACAGATACCGAAAAAACTTATAACGAAATCGATAACAATACTGTAAGTCGTCGAAAACAAGCAAGATAAGAAACTAGTTAAAAAAAAATAGTTTTCTAGATGTACATCTGTATGTTAACACATCGAACTTTACGAGTAGGTACTTGTTAGTCACGACTTTTTTTGTGCTAGACTTCGAACACTGTGGCTACAGCTGGGTATAAACAGTATAGAATACAGAAGCTTTTCAACAGCTTTGGGCACTAGTTGGAATTTTATTTATTTGTAAGGTTTTCGTATACAAATATCTCAATTAGTTGCAAGCAAAAGTAGTGGGCAGTTGGAAGCGGATGTGGCTCTGCACAAGCTGTCATAGAAATTTGTTCAAATGTATTAAAATGAAATACGAGTTGGCAAATCTTTCTCAAAGACAAAACGAAAAATTAAAGCGAGAGGCAGAAGATTCGCCAAAATTGCTACCTTAACTACGAGCGCTGTTGCTTGGTAACCAAAGAGAGCTGAAATTGTCCAGTTTTCTAAGGCTGCAGGGAGAAACCATACTGATTGAGCGCAAATATAAACGAATGAGTAAATGAATGACTGAAAAAGAGGAAGTGATTATACCGATGACTTGTTGTAAACACATGAGTGTGTATAAGTACCTATATAAGTATATTCACATGCCTACAATATTGTTTGTATTTATATCAGTTTGTACATAAAGTTTCTTAAGTTTTATCCTGGTACACGCCCATACTTACACATATCGACATCAATCACCCGCTCTTTTACACTTCTGCCACACCATAGCAACACAAATTGAAGTATTTTGGCAAAAATTAGTTTAGTTACTTATTTTACGTTGTTGTCAAGGATGAAAGGATAATCCTTCTTGAGTTTAATTTAGTAAAGTAATATTTGCGGATTTTTGTAAGCGTATTTTATGTGCAAACGTAAATGTGTGTATTAACTCATACATGCAACATAAATACTCGCATAAGTCCTATAATTTGCGTGTCCATTTGGAGATAAATAACATAAAAAATGTTGCGTGACGCAATATCGACTTAAGCTTTTGCATGGATTTATTAGTGTCTGATATGCCAAGGGGATGCTTGTTGGAATTTCGCTTCGTTATTGACCAAGGTGAAGTGTGTACGTGACTACTTTTATTTAGGTCGTATTTTTGGCGTCTAATGGGCTGCTTGAAGTTAGGCTACCAAAAAAGATTGGATCAACAATTGATGGTCTACTTAGCATGATGCAGTCATGGTTATAATTTATAGCTCGTAATATTTGGAGTTTTTGGACGTCAGGAAGAAACTTTTTTAGCCTCACCTATCCAGCCGATCGTGCTTAAAATATCTTATAAATTTCGAATATCTCGGATAAAAAAACACTCGCGGATTCAAAGTGGCGAATGGAGCTATCAAAGTCTAATTAATTTGTTATATATGAGGTTTTTTTCGACGGATAAACAGTTTGTTATGGAAAAGTTATCGATTTGTTATCGAAATTTCAGTTTTTATTGAAAATTAAACGTTTATATCGAAAATGTAGCGTATTTTACATAGCTGCCAAAGCCAATTAATCTAGTTTGACGTTAAGTTTCGTGTTGAGCCTCCAATGCAACTAAGGTATCAGAATCACTTCTAGATATTTGGCACTGTCAGAAACTCACTAATAACCGCTGAAAGGAGGCCAAAACTTATAATTTTCGTTGTAGTATTGAAAACTACCACTACTGATCTTGTCGGGCTATGGTGAATATTAGTGCACTGTGGCAAGCAGCTAAATTTCAAACTCTAAAAAGCTATTGCAGGGACTCGAGTAAGTTTAGTAGCAATTAAGCGGTCTCGGGTTTGTACACTTTCAAAATCAAATAGCCTCTTAAATGGGGAAGCTGAAACTTATATCGGATCTTAATTACGTCAACGGTTATGTACTGACTAGGCAATTGGAAATTAAAGTTCTGTCTTAATAAATAGAAATGACACTCGATAAATCGTCATAATGAGGGTGTAGTTGGGATAAGTGAGAGAAGATGAGATGGCTATTGGTGCGTTCGAGAAAAAAGTTTTCCGGAAGATTTATGGCCATATCCGTAATGCCGGTTGCAAGTATTGAAGGACCCTCAAAGGCTTTGCAACTGGGTCATCTTATTCTAGTTGACGAAGACGTTCCGGCCAAGAAAGTATATCAACCATCATCAACCATATACATATGTACGTAGAGGAAGTTCTTCACGGAGTTAGGGCGAACAGACGAATGATGACTTCACCTCCCTTGATGTTCCTAATGGTCTTGTGTTTACGCAAAACAGCGGCAATTAGTGATGAGAACGAAGTCGATTAGAGGCTGCAGCGAATATTATCGCCTGATTCTAAGCTAAATGGCAGTAACTTCTCGGATGAACTTCCCCTATCGTTATACAAAAGTCTGTCGAACCTTGACAGCATGTGTGATATTGATATCTGGTATGTAGTGGTTTGGATCAGAGGTCTGAGTAGTTATTTTCCGAACCTTACAATGAACGAAATAGCGCCGAAGCAACTGGTCCATTTCATAACTCCAAACATTGAGAAATGAAATATTATATAGACAATCGAAGGCATGAGGTGGTCCATATAACATTATACCCCGTATACAAGTATTTCAACCCAGTTTAACCTAATATTATTTGTCTGATGAGACAAATGTACAAAAATGTTGCTTACTTTAAGGCGCACATTTTTCAAAATTCTTTAATATAAAATAAATTCAAGCAAATTTTATTATTCATTCGCCCAAAATAAAGCAATTCAGCTATGGTATGGAAAGAACGCAAACAATTTTTGCAGTAGTATTAGATATTCATTTAACAATAATTTCGCTTTTTGCTGCTCCTTAATGTATGCTATGCATTATACCTACTTAATGCGTTTTCAATTACCCGGTTTTTGTAAGTGTGGAATGTCAGAAATTAAGCGATGAATAGATTAATTGAACATATCATTAACGCGTAGCTAACAGCTGTAGGTTTATTTTTAATGACTTTATATTAACGTTTTTTTGGAAATTCACACATATCGCTATCAAAATCCTCACTTTTAAGCTATCGTATATTCGTTCTGTTATTTCATTCAGCTACATGCATTTGTAATCTTTTTTTTTGCTTACTATTTTGCTTATCAAATTATTTACCGCATTTCAAATGTCAGCACTTTTAGCGAAAAAATATGTCTACGTTATAAATTTCATTTATTTTACACTTCACTAAAAAATTTATGATACAAGTGCAAGCATACAAATGTGTAACACTTAAAATATTATCGCATCACTGAGGCTTATCGCTTTAAGCGTCTTAAATTATACTCTAATATGTTATGTTATGCAAAAACTCACACACACATGCCAATTTAGTTAGTGTTAGCTCACTTGTGTGCGTTGAAATAAAATTTTATGAATCCCTAAAGTATGCAATATAAGCTTGTATTTTTATTTTATTTTATTTGACTGATTTACTTCTTCATACACTGACATGTACGCATGTTTGTATGTATAGATGTGTTGAATTAAGTAAAGCTTCTTTGGAAGCATACATGCGGGTTGATACAGGGTGCTACATAAGAAGAGAGAAGACTTGCATGAATTACATTTATCGAAAGAAATTGTGAACTATAATACTGAAAGCATTTTCAGAAAAAAGAAAATATTTTGTTTAGAGTCATACTCAATGCTGCCTTACAATTAGTCCTGTTGTTCTAAAATTCATGTCAGATAAACATTTAAACTTACCGTAAGTTGGTCTCACTCTGATAAGAATGCGATTACTCTTTCTGACTCACCTTTCAATTAATACATCACATAGACTGAATGCGTCCATAGTGCTATCAGAACTTGGTGACGACCAAACGGAAAACTTCAATGCGGTAGCAGGGCTTACGTTAGGTAGCATGACTTATGTTATATAATAACTTTGTCTTCTTGGTAAATACTAGAAGTTTCCTACAACCTACTTAATTGCTGCCTCGCGGTCTGCAACTCTGCCTACCCTAGTAGCTAGAGCCTTGACCTTGCGAGCGCAGGACACGAACACAGACGATGCTTACTGTTTGTTCTTGCTGTTCGAGCTTCCTAAATATCCTCACCAGTAGGTTAAACTTAAAGCATGTGACGCCAGAAGGTATTGTCTATTTACCATGCCCATTGCAAGCCTTAATTCTTCTCTCTTGAAAAATATCAGCAACTTTAGTAACTTTGTGAGTCAAAGATCGTAGGCTTCTGTACACGCCTTTCTCAGCCCTTCTGTATACGCCTGATTGATGGATCATGTTTGGATTTCCTCCAAATGATTTGGGACATCTAATTTGATGTATCGAATGCTGCACGCTACTTTGCCAGCTCAAAGGTCTTTTCGTGCCCTCATCCATTACTGGAAACCCAGTAAAGATACATTGTCCGGCCTAAGCGAAGTCTCTCTAATGCTACTTTGCATTCAAGGACTGCAATATATATATATATATATTGAAGCAACTGCGACTTAAGCACGTTTCCTTCTACTGCTGTCTTCGCTGCGGCAATATTTGGCTGAAAGTAATCGGGCAGACTGTAGGACGTATATATTTCACGAGAGGCACAGTAAACTGCAGATACGACTGCTACACCTGTATTGTATGTTTTGTCATTTTCGCACCGTTCCGTTGATAGCAGGTGGATAGTATTTCGATAATAGATTGATAATTTTTCGATGACAAATCGGTTACCCAACGATGAACAGTTTTCGATACCTTTTTGATAACTAATAGTTAATTTTTATTTACAAACCCATAATTTTTCGGTAAAAATCCGATAACTTATAGATTATCTCTCCCTTCCTTTTTTGGTTTTATTTATTTTTTTCTTTTTCCGTCCTTTCCTTTCCTTTCCCTTTTTTCCGTTCCTTACCATTATTTTCCTTTCCGTCCTTGCCTTGATCTGCTGTCTGTCATATGAATCCCTTCAATGAGCTATAGTTCAGTGACTAGACTTAGGCGTGAGTTCTATATTCCCGCGTGGGGCATAGCGTTCACTACACTCACGCTTAGAATTAACCTTCCTTACATTCTGAATACTCCCATACCGGAATAATGATGCATTTCACATGCACATGGGGTTGGGCGCAATAGTCTAGAAGGTTCAATGTGATCATATTGAATCGTTCGCAAGAAGGTCGGGTTAGTATCTTAATAGTGCTTCTTACTGGAATGTACCGGATCTATTTCTGGCAAAGGATCATCAATAACGCTAACACACTGAGAGTGTCTTTATCGCTTCAACGTCAACAACGTGTTTACACACAAAATAATGATTTTCGAACAGAGATTTCACTCAATGTGCCAGTATTTCAAAGCTCATGTGGGCTCCATTTATTCTCTTATTTGAATTTCTAAGATTTCACATTCTTTTAGGCTGATATTTTTCCATGAAAATATGTCCTTCACTTACGACACACCCTGTTAGGGTACCTAAGCGCCTTCGATTACGCTTATGAGCACACATACGAATTCTATTAAAACTGCTGATGGCATGTTTTACACCTCAGCGATTTATGCATGATGGTAAGTTGTAGTACTGTTGCATGCTTATAGCATCATAGTTGTGCTGATTCGAGTATGTACAGCTGGATGTTATGCTAGCGCTAACTTTACTCGTTCAAGCAGCAAAAAAGTACACAATACAATCAATTTGTTATTCCCCAACAACCATATCGAATATTGAGAGCCTACGCTGCTGCTTTAGTGCTTTTGTGATTCCCTTTACGCAGTTATATTTATTCAAGTACACATATACATACTTATACATACATATTTTAGCACGTATGCATCTTCATATAGCACATATGTACATAGTTAAGTAAATGCTTTAGCCATAACTTTGCTTGTTTTTCATTTGGCACATATTCGATTTTCTTTTACCTATCGATTATTTTAGCTTGAACTATGAACATATATACATACCCACACGCTTCCTCGCCTATAATATATGAGTAATCAATACACGATAAGTGCATATCATATACATACATACATGCGTGAACATATACCAGTTTTATTCCCATTACACACATAATCATATGTACATACTTTAGCCTTGTTGTGGATCTACCAAAAACTTCGCAGCGCTTTTGATGAGCTTTTTCATACATGCCCCAGTCAAGCCAATTTTCTTCTTGTTGTGGCTATAAAAACAGTGCAAAAATTCAATGAGCTGACAGCCCCCCCGCCCCCCCCTCCCCCCCATCAGCCATCCAGCAGTCTACAGAATCAGTCACTCAGTCATTCCTGCTATAGATATACTATCTCTCTAGCCTAACAGGATGTAATGCCGCCAACGAAAGAGCAACGGAAACGTGTAAAAAAGAACTTATACAATTTATATATGTAGACTTGTATAATTGATTGAGCACATGTAGTATATAAATAAATAAGGAATCTTTCGGAAGACATACAAATTACAGACTGCGTTTCACCTTCATCACGTATTCATGGGTTTGCTTCATCAATCAATTAATCGATATTAAATTTGATTAATAAAACAACAATTAAGCAATAAAAGCATGGATGATGCTCATTCATTGCAGGGAATGCTGTAAACATACACACATATTTACAAGCCTTCGTGTATACATATGTATATCCATTCATGGCTGAACACAACTGGACTAAAAATATTCAAATAAAAAATAATTCAATAAAAAATTGTTTTGGTTTACGTACGATTTGTCTGGCATTTTTATCAATAATTTGGCCTTCCATTTAATGATTGCTGTTTTTTTTATTAACTAGGGAAATTAAATCAGTTTTTAGAACAAATTTTTTTCATGAGCGCACTTAATATATATTACTGATTCACTAACTTCATGTGCGTTTAACCGTTTTACGCTTATGGCGTCCAACAACACGCGCCAGTCTCGTCTTCGCTGGGTTAACTGGCGCCAGTTGGTCAAACCAATGGAGTTGCAATCGTTTTCCACCTGGTACTTGTAGTGGAGTGGGGTCGCCCTCTTCCTAGGCTTCCATAGGCGGGTTCCGATAAGAATACTTTATTAGCCGGATCATCATCTTTCATTTGCATAACATGGCCTAGCCAGGAATGCCGCTGCATTTTTATTTGCTGGACTAGTTTGGTGGCTGCGTAAAAATCATACATCTCATCGTTAAATCTTTTTCGGTAGTCCTGAACCAGAGGTGGAGGTAGTACAATATATATGGTATCGTCAAAACAAACCACTCTTTCTATTATGAACGAGCGCATTATAATGTAATTTATTCATAAAGCTACAATTAATGTTTTGACTTTAATTTTAGCTGAAAATCCGTTTCTTCAGCAAAAAAAATTCAATAACCACCATTTATAAAGAAAATGCAAAACAATTTATAGTTCTTACAGTAAATTGATAATTATCTTGCTACACGACCATCATAACATTAACGCCAAAAAACCACATAGACGACAGACGTCAAAAAGGAATAAGGGTTGTAAAAAGCATAAACTTAGAACATGAAAAAACCACCTCGCTTACGGAAGTTGGACAGCAAAGATCAAAGACCAAACACACAAAAACAAACTGATTTCAATCGACAACTTCATCAGACATGATAAGCGCGTAAAATGGGTGCATAGGAAAGGGTGTAGATAGTTCTGAAGGATACAAGTACTCGTGTTGATTTAAAGAGTGTTCTTGGATGATGATACGAAAGTGTTCGCAGTGACCATTATACTACACTGGGATATATGAGGTCAATTATGATTGTCAAGATGTAATTTAACCCTGTATAATGCTCAAATCCTGCAAAAAATTCAACTAGTCTAGGATGAGTACGGGCTGAGTCGCGTCTAAAGCCGGTTTTGATCTCGTTATATGGGTTGAAGTGATGTCTTTTATTGAGCATTTCGCATGACTGAACGGTTTGTGTTCGACTGGTCTTCTTTATACCCCTACGGGTACTGTCTGCCAAGTGCTTTTTAATTTAATTTTTAATTATTTGTTTTCATATTGGTATTATAGAAAAATAAAAAAGAACAAGTTCTACGATAATAGCACATAGCGTAATAATATTTTAGGCTCAGTATGGGGCTCCGCCTTTTTGTTCAATAACAAGTTCAATTCCATAATTTTTTCTTCTTTAACCTGTTTTGTTGGGGTTTTTTTATACTCAGTTGAGCAGAGCTCACAGAGTATATTAACTTTGATTGGATAACGGTTGGTTGTACAGGTATAAAGGAATCGAGATAGATATAGACTTCCATATATCAAAATCTTCAGGATCGAAAAAAAATTTGATTGAGCCATGTCCGTCCGTCCGTCCGTCTGTCCGTTAACACGATAACTTGAGTAAATTTGAGGTATCTTGATGAAATTTGATATGTAGGTTCCTGAGCACTCATCTCAGATCGCTATTTAAAATGAACAATATCGGACTATAACCACACCCACTTTTCGATATCGAAAATTTCGAAAAACCGAAAAAGTGCGATAATTCATTACCAAAGACGAATAAAGCGATGAAACTTGGTAGGTGAGTTGTACTTATGACGCAGAATCGAAAATTAGTAAAATTTTGGACAATGGGCGTGGCACCGCCCACTTTTAAAAGTTTTACAAGCTGTGATTTGACAGTCGTTGAAGATATAATGATGAAATTTGGCAGGAACGTTACTCCTATTACTATATGTATGGCTTAATAAAAATTTGCAAAATCGGTGAACGACCACGCCCACTTTTAAAAAAATTTTTTTTTAAGTCAATTTTAACAAAAAGTTTAATATCTTTACAGTATATAAGTAAATTATGTCAACATTCAACTCCAGTAATGATATGGTGCAAACAAAATGCAAAAATAAAGAAAATTTCAAAATGGGCGTGGCTCCGCCCTTTTTCATTTAATTTGTCTAGGATAATAATTTACCATATCCTTGTGAAATTTTATAGGGGCTTAGATTCTGGGACGATAACTTATTTCTGTGAAAAAGGGCGAAATCGTTGAAGCCACGCCCAGTTTTTATACACAGTCGACCGTCTGTCCTTCCGCTCGGCCGTTAACACGATAACTTGACAAAAATCGATATATCTTTACTAAACTCAGTTCACGTACTTATCTGAACTCACTTTGTATTGTATAAAAAATGGCCGAAATCCGACTATGACCACGCCCACTTTTTCGATATCGAAAATTACGAAAACGAAAAAATGCCATAATTCTATACCAAATACGAAAAAAGGGATGAAACATGGTATTGGATTAGTTTATTGACGCAAAATATAACCTTAGAAAAAAACTTTGTAAAATGGGTGTGACACCTACCATATTAAGTAGAATGAAATGAAAAAGTTCTGCAGGGCGAAATAAAAAACCCTTGAAATCTTGGCAGGAATACTGTTCGTGGTATTATATATATAAATAAATTAGCGGTATCCAACAGATGATGTTCTGGGTCACCCTGTCCACATTTTGGTCGATATCTGGAAAACGCCTTCACATATACAACTACCACCACTCACTTTTAAAAGCCTCATTAATACCTTTAATTTGATACCCATATCGTACAAACACATTCTAGAGTCACCCCTGGTCCACCTTTATGGCGATATCTCGAAAAGGCGTCCACCTATAGAACTAAGGTCCCACTCCCTTTTAAAATACTCATTAATACCTTTCGTTTGATACCATATTGTACAAACGCATTCTAGAGTCCCCCTGGTCCACCTTTATGGCGATATATCGAAAAGGCGTCCACCTATAGAACTAAGGCCCACTCCCTTTTAAAATGTTCATTAACACCTTTCATTTGATACCCATATCGTACAAACAAATTCTAGGGTCACCCCTGGTCCACCTTTATGGCGATATCTCGAAAACGGCGTCCACCTATGGAACTAAAATCACTCCCTTTTAAAATACTCATTAACACCTTTCATTTGATACCCATATCGTACAAACAAATTCTAGAGTCACCCCTGGTCCACCTTTATGGCGATATCTCGAAAAGGCGTCCACCTATAGAACTAAGGCCCACTCCCTTTTAAAATGTTCATTAACCCCTTTCATTTGATACCCATATCGTACAAACAAATTCTAGAGTCAACCCTGATCCACCTTTATGGCGATATCCCTAAATGGCGTCCACCTATAGAGCTATGGCCCACTCCCTCTTAAAATATTCTTAATACCTTTCATTTGATACACATGTCATACAAACACATTCCAGGGTTACCCTCGGTTCATTTTCCTACATGGTTATTTTCCCTTATGTTGCCACCATAGCTCTCAACTGAGTATGTAATGTTCGGTTACACCCGAACTTAACCTTCTTTACTTGTTTCTCTTCATTTTTAAAATTGGCTACAAAAACTTCAAACTGACTTATCGAAACTTTACCCAAAGATATTAGAGGAAACCAATTGTCCTCAATGTAGACAAAAGAGACTAATCGCAGACAACACTCTTTAGGAATTAATCGTACAATTTTTTGCGGGTTGGTTTCAAACAAATTTTTTTAATTTAAAATTCTCACTATTCAACTACAACAAAATTATCCAAAGATTTTCTCTTGCTCAAGAGTGTTTATATACTTTCAAAATTCGCAGTAAATATTCTCTCAAAGAAACACATTTATTTGAGTCACATTATCAAAGCTCCTGATGTATGCAATCAACTGGAGACTCAATCCCTAAATCTAGCTGACAAATAATAGAAACATGCGATAGGCTTAACAAAGCTGCTGCCCACATACAAAAGCTTAAGTATTTTGTGGAAAATACAAAATACTGCGGGCGACACGATTGACCGGAAAGACAAAGCCAAGGATAATTAACTGTCAAATCGAAATTGAAATAACTGAAGGAGTAAGAGTGAGTTTTTATAGATGAAGAAATGGTCTGAAAAACATGGCAACTTTAAAAAAAGATATTTAGATTTTGAAGTGTATATACACATAACATTAACATAAATATTAACTGTCAGAGCTTTTGTTCTTACCGCCGAGACACTTAAATGTTTCTTTTCATATGTATGTGTGTGTGTGTATAAAAGTATGCGTGGGTGCGTGATTAGATAAGCGACAATAATGACAAAGGGCCCATAATGATTTTATGTGTTTTTGTGTATATTTGTGAGTATGTATATTTGCTTACAAACATTATCATTACTTTCTTGTGTTTTTGTTGTTGTTTACAAAATGTTTGCACAAATTGTTGTTATAGCATACTTTAATTGCACACTGGGGAGTCATTTACAGTTTGTAAAAATTATCAGTTGACATTTAAATGTGTATATTTTGAGCTACCACACACACACATGCACACTTGTATATTTCTGCTAAGCTTTACACATGTATAACATTTATATATAAAAGCACATATCACCGTTCACACTAACCGTACCTTTTATTCTACTTAGCTCCGTGCTAGCCGCAAGTGTCAGGACTTGTACGACAGCTTTCTATGACAGTTAAAAAATTACAAACATTATCTGTGAATGTGAGGCATTACCTTAAACGCCGTGACGGTGAGCTATTGTGCTGTTTTTAACCTAAACATACAATAATTAGCGCTTTACTTAAATATATAAAAAACACAAAATACCTATAAGCTGCCACACCACTGTAGTGTTTTGTGTTGTATCTGATAAAGTAGTAGCAAACTGCAGGAAATTACGATTAATCACCCGCATCATCTCTCATACACCTTCCAGAAATGGCGCTAGTAAAATCACAAATCGGTTTCGATTGTTCTTGCCTTACGCGTGAGATACGTTGAAATTATCCGAATTCATTGGTTATTCGACCGAGCTCTTTCTCAGCGAATAATAGTTGTTACGTCATTTTCCACATAACAGAGCACTTGTCGCTCTTAAGTTACACAAAACATTAACAGATTCCTAATCAATCTAACTGATTTTTTGTTAAACCACTGATATCACTGGTTATTTCAACAGCGCATAACAGTCAATACATGATGCAAATTTCACAGATAATTTTACGCTCACTGCGCTCTCTACTTGTACATTATGACAGCTGGTGTCACTTGCTCAATAAAAAAACACAAAAATAAGGAAACACTAAAATCGAGAAAACACATACAAAAATGGAAAAACAATAAAAAACTAGTTTTCCAGTTTATCGTTCTAACGAAAACCCTTTTTCGATCGATATGCTCACCAAAACATTATGAGATATCGGACACCTATATCGGGTACAATTTGCAACTTCTTCTCCAAGCGAATTGGCAAAAATTGCGGCCCTCTTGTTTAAAAAGTCTTGTTTGAAACAAACAGGTTTGTAACAGTTTGTTCAAGTCTACGAATTTTCACTCACACGAACGAATCTAATAGATAATAAAAAACATCCTTTTTTAATGTTGATGTTTTCCGACGGCTAAAAGTTTGAGTTGTGTTTTGGAATCGTTTCAACCTAAAGTGTTACGAAAATTAAACTTGCCGAATTACATGTAAGTTACTCCAGTGGTGAATTACCTTCCTGCGATTTGATGTTTTACTTTTCTATAATTTACAAGTTCTCTATTCAAAATGTTATGTCAAACATTTCACTAAAGTTTTGTTCGAAACAATCAAGTGTAGCAAACTACTTGCGAGAGAAGAAATTGAGAACGATCTGAGCTGCAACTGAAAGAATTGAGAATCAGTTTTGTACTATTATTTCCATTTCCATTTGCAAAGCGAAGTTCAAAAACAATAAATTAAATAAATTATAAAATATAAAATTGTGGTGAAAAGTGCGTTTAATAAAACAAAATAATAAAGTGTATAATGTTTAATATGTGCCAGCATATTGATGTACGCCCAATTGAAGTTCGTTTAGTAAGTGCATAAATATGTAAGGATATGCAGCAAGCATGCGTATTTATGTATTCATCTATTTACATATGTATGTATATGGCCACCGTGGTATGATGGTATCGTACTCCGCCTACCAAACCGAATGCCCTGGGTTCACGCCCGGGCAAAGCAACATCAAAATTTTAGGAAATAGGTTTTTCAGTTAGAAGAAAATTTTCTTCTAAGCGGGGTCGCCCCTCGAAAGCGTTTGGCAAGCACTCCGAGTGTATATCTGCCCATGAAAAGCTCCGAGTGAAAACTAATCTGCCTCGCAGATGCCGTTCAGGAGTACGGCATAAAACAAGTAGGGTCCCGTCCGGTCCCTCACTTTAACAAACCGTAGAGCAGGACGTCAAAACTTGGACGAGCACCGCTCGGCCAACCATCTCTCCGGAGGTTCATCGCCCGCCTCCCCCTTTCCATTTATTTATTTATTGCTGTATCCATATGGCCAACACTCGGTCCTTCGTTCCCCCGCCTGTCGTCCCCCTATCCTTAGTCGTTCTTTGACTATTCTCCCGGTCCCTTCCGCCTCTACCGACCTTATTGTCGACAGCACAGTTGCACCTCCCCCTTTCTGCCGCTGGCTATTCGGTGGTCTTGCCCCGTCTTTTCTTCCCGTGTCGCTCCCCCTCTTCCCCCCAGTGACATCGGTCGCGTGTCTGGCCCCCCTGGCGCGCCTCGGTTCGGGCGCCCTGCCCGCCCGCTGCGCCTCGCGTCCCACAGGCACCCCTCCTACCCCCACACCCATCCACCTCCCCCCTTCACACACAGCGCCCGTTTTACACACTTCGCTGGGCGCGTTCCGCCCGCGCTCGCTGCCCTCACGCCCCCCCAGACGCGCACCACTCCGCCATGGGCCCCCCCGCGCGGGGCTGCACAGTCCCCCGCATACTTGTGGTCTTCTCCCCTACGCTTACCCCCCGTTACAATCTCCTTCCCCGCGAGGCCTGTTCTTCTTCTGCTGGGTCTTTCCCTTCGGGACTGCGGGGCTCCATGCGCCATCTTAGGCTTTTGCGCTGCTTCCTTCGGCCTCTACCACTTAGGTGTCGCCCCCCTGCCCTGTTGCTTTCTCGCTCGTCCCCCCCCCCCCCCCCCCCGTCTGTTCCTGCCACTGTACGCCACCTCCTCCGCTTCTGTCCCATTTGACTCCCACCTTCCCGGCTCTTGCTCACACAGCCTCACTTAGACACTTGTTACCTCTCTTCACATTCCTTTCTACGCTCGTGGTATTCGCCCCCAAAGCCCCGTCTTGTTGTTGTCCCCTTTTCCCTCCCTGCTTTTCGCTGCCTTTTTTGCCTGTCCTCCCGCCCTCCTTCCCGCTTTGCCCCCGGCCCCGCCCCCCTCTTCTGTTTTCTTGGCGGTCCTTGAGCTATGCGCACACACCACGTGTTGCGTGATCACCACTAGACGTGGCTTTTAGCCGCCGTCTGCCGTACAGACACGACACTTGAACCTCACACAATCGTATACACTACACAGCCTATCCCGCTGTGCGCTCTGGAGACCGCGCGTTCGTCTCTCCCCCGCCCCCCTGTACCAGACGCACTCACACAAGCACCAACCCATATCACCGACCACCGCCTCGCGGCCGCGCGTGTTCGTCTCCCCCCCCCTGTCTCTGTCCCGCCCCCCCCTGCTACGCACCAGAGCACCGTACATCACCAGAAACCACCTTATCTCATTACCCCACTCTCAACCACCTCCCTTCCCCTTCCTCCTCTCTTGGCTTTCCTTTCCGCGTCGCTCCCCGCCCCGGATGATTCTGTAATTATGAGAACAGCATCGCGGCTTATCTTGGCCAGTGCATTCTTATCCTAGTTTATATAACAAAGCAATAGCACACCGAATAAAAATCGTATACTCCACACACCCAATAATAACATTTTCGATAAAATCATATCGACAATTTTCTTTACTCAACGCTACCCTTTTCCTCACCGTCCCCCCGTTTTTGTAACACAACTCGCTCGTTTTTCGATGGTGCGATCTATATTTTTTGCTCAAACATTTGCTCCCCCCCCCGCCGCCCTTTCCCCCCCCCCGGACACTCGCTATCTGTTTTGAGAACAAATCTGACCCATTTTACAGTTCACTCCCCTCACACCACCGCGATCCCTCGCCCCCCCTCTACCCTTTTTCCCGCGGCACTTGACTGTATTACACTGCACAAGCCCCATATACACATAAAGAAAGAGTAGACGACTCATACAACACGAGCAGTAAATAAATATACACAAAATCAAACAACTTATACCTACACATTCACACCTCTTACATGCCATAAAAAAGACATTTTATATTGCTAATGCACAGTACTTCTTTTAATTCACATTTTGTTCAAAACCGTGCTTACTCTCTCAAACTACTCAACCTTTTACCAGTTTTGTATATGATGCATCAAACTGTAAGTGTCTCATAATTTAATTTAATTACATTTCATATCATACAAAACGCAACGAGCAATGAAAACCCATTTATGAGTAAAGCTTTATTTAAAGTATGTTTATACAAAAGCTTGGTGGTATTCAGGTTGCGGAGGATATGACCGTGAAGGGCTAAATCAGAGATGCCCTCAAGAGCTTCGTAGGTGTTGGAAATTTGACCGCCGTTCACCTACATTATAGTGTGAGGCGCAACGGCTCAGATTCAGTACATCAGTTTTCGGTTGGACTTCAAACCAGTAACAACTTACGCTCACATTTCTCTTGACCATTCTGCTTGTACACAAGTACAACTACAAAAATTTGCGTTTGATTCAAAGTTCTGCTGGCTTTGTGCATCACTGGGCTAGACAGTCGTAAAAAGAACTCTATGCATATACAAGCAAATAGACAGGCTGAAATCAAACAGTGGTTTTGAGCTGTAAAGGCAGTTAGATGGTGTATCAAGCCTATAAGTATGCAACACATACATACACGCGTATATAAATGTAGGATAGTAACTTAGTTATAGAACGACGTTTGACAAAGTCTAAATTACACTGTGGCTTTTGCTTTTAGTTTTATGTTTATGATAGTTATATATATCTGCATTTGTGTTAGTGCTTTCACCCTAGACTGCCTAGTGCGACACAGTAATGACACCATTTAAGTATGTGATTTGAGCAAATCAAAAGACTTAATAGTAAATGACACGTTACTTAACCGCAAAGTGTTTCAATGGGATACTCTTCACATACGCATACTAGCAAGCAACACAGCCACGCACATACAGAGATGCTCACACTAACCCTCTGCTGTTCAATGTTGATGTAAACGCGCTCATGTTTGGCAGTTTGCAATAATGTGCCTTCGTGATGGAAAAAGTAATTTAGCTGCAGTGTGTGCTATATACAACTAAATAAACATACATGCAATATAGTCAAGCATATCACGCACACGAGCGCACAATTCGGTATGTACTTAAGTAAAAATCGCAGTAGCTGAATGACACAATGACTTGAATATAAATGAGATTCTTGGCATGTTTGTATGTATTTAGTAGAAAAGTGTAGATATAGCTGATAAGCAACGTAGATTCATTGCCATTGACTGTTTGAACTTGAAATGTGCTTTTGTTCATAGCCAACTAAGAAAGTTTTTTGTGAAAATCATACTAAACGCGTAGGCGTAAAGCAAATACCAGCACGTAGGAGCCAACATTGCTTAATATATTAATTTTTGTAGATATATTTATTCTCGACAAAT
>JARSSU010027886.1:0-45804 GCA_029619165.1 Eurosta solidaginis
CGCCTTTACCGCTTGGTCGATCATGTGCAACTCTCGTCCTCTCTTTATATCTCCCAATCTAATTGGGACGTCTATGGAGCAAACTTCGATGGATGCGCCTATGTATGCAAATATATTAAGTAGTATTTTTAAAACAATTAAATTTCATATTTTGATTTAGTTTTCATCCCGAAATTCGCTTACTATCTGTCAGCTTAATTACCATATTGATAACGCAGAAATGATAAGCAGCGGAGCGCTGAGGAGCATCGCATAATTTCTATATATTTATATAAATGTTTATATGCAAAATAATTAAGTGTTTACTTAAAAATACGAAATCTTTAATATATTCATTCCCCTTTGAAAATACTCAAATAAAAATGATGAGTGCACCGAAGACAAATAGAATTTCAAGACAACGCAAATTAGTTAATCAACGAGAATAACTAAATATAGTAAAATAGCATTCAAACAATTTATAATCTCTTGGGAATTTTACCATGAATACAATAATTAGCGGTGGAATTAGCGATTACTAGAAAGAAGAAATAACCCTATATGCATGAGGCTATCAAAATATTACTCATTTGATAGATGCGTTTCATAATGAATAATAAGGAAATTTTTGGCAATTTTATTGTTGGTCATTTATTTTTCTTATCATTAATTCATTTACTTTAATTTTCAAAATTTTTAGCTGACTGATTTCTTATTATATGTACCTTTCATGAAAAGGAAGAGGTATATTAACTTCGTCATGAATCTGAAAATTGTAAGTTCTTAAAGGAAAAGAGATAGACGTATGCCGAAATGATCAGGATAAAGAGCTGAGTTGAGTTAGCCATATCCGTCTGTCTGTGTGTGTGCAAACTAGTCCCTCAATTTTTGAGATATCTTGATACAATTTGGTGATCGTATATATTTAGGTGTCCGATTAGACATTTGTCAGAACCGGCCGGATCGGACCACTATAGCATATTTCCCCATACAATCGATTTTTCAGAAAAGAGGATTTTTGTCATATCTTCCTCATTGATTGAAGCTTCAAACTTCACCATATGTTTTCGTCAGGACGGGCCGGAATTGTCTATGGGAGGGGTTTTGAACATATGGAAGCTCATAGTAAGCATCCGTTATTGTCAAGACTAGTTTTGCGATACAAATTAATAGAAACGGGAGTAAAGAGAAACATTTACCATATTTATTGGCTATCAGTCAGCAAATGCAGTCTTCCATCTACCACTTTTTATGAAAAAAATTCAGTCGTTGTAAGCCCATGGGGATGGTTTGAATTTTCACCGCACGCTTATGTATAGAGCATTCATTGTTGTCTGATAAAATGTATAGATTGGTGGTATATATAGTATATATCCCATACAACCGATTGTTCAGATAAGAAACTTTTCGTAATTACTGCGCCATTTTAACAGCTAGAACCTTCAAATTTCATCAAACACTACGCTTGCGTCATGTATTGTTGAAATAAGTGATTCGTGGTCATAGTTTTTACATGCAGACCACAAAAACTTGAAACTTTGTATCCTCACACAAAGTACCTACCTATTTTTTTATACCCAGCTGTATTTGTACACAGGGTATTATAACTTTGATTGGATAACGGTTGGTTGTACAGGTATAAAGGAATCGAGATAGATATAGACTTCCATATATCAAAATCAGCAGTATCGAAAAAAATTTGATTGAGCCATGTCCGTCCGTCTCGTCCGTTAACACGATAACTTGAGTAAATATTGAGATATCTTCACCAAATTGGTACACGAGCTTATCTGGACCCAGAATAGATTGGTATGAAAACTCGGATGATAACCACGCCCACTTTTTATATATATACATTTTGGAAAACAGAAAAAAAACCAGATTATTTAGTAAATAATAAACCTAGAATGTTGAAATTTGACGTGTGGACTGATATTGAGACTCTTGATAAAAATTTGAAAACTTTTTTGAAAATGGGCGTGGCACCGCCCACTTGTGATAAAATCAATTTTACAAATATTATTAATCTTAAATCAAAAATCGTTAAACCTATCATAACAAAATTCGGCAGAGAAGTTGCCTTTACTATAAGGAATGCTACGAAGAAAAACTAACGAAATCGGTTAAGGCACACGCCCACTTTTATATAAAAGATTTTTAAAAGGGTCGTGGACGAATAAAATAAGCTATATCTTTGCAAAAAAGGGCTTTATATCAATGGTATTTCATTCCCCAAGTGGATTTATAACAATAAATAGGAAAAACTTCAAATTTTAAAAAATGTGCATGGCACCGGCCTTTTCATGACTAAGCTATTTTCTATGTTTCGGGAACCATAACTCGAAGAAAAATTAGTTCAGAATAGAACCATATGTTTGTGTATCATTGCGCAGCCTTGTCACACTATTAAGCACACAAAACAAACAACAAAAGCATTTCAAGTGTACAGCTGGGTATGTTATGTTCGGTTTCACCCGAACTTAGACTTCCTTACTTGTTTATTTTATATTTATTTTAAAAATCTCTCTGGTATGTACATCTGTTTACTATATATTTCTTATCTTACACAGCCGATACTTTCTGATATTACGAATGGGATAAGATTATTGTTCAGCCCCGTTCATGAAAGCGGGCACGGCCGAAGACAATCCCGTCCTTACTTGTTCTTTAATATCTTTAGTATACAGGATCGACATGCTAGCAGTTTATTAACTAGATAGAGATTAAGCTAAACTATATAACCTTATTTCAGGATACTCAGTGCCATTTTACCAGATTCAAAACTAAACAAAAATATTTAATCACAACACTTTTAAGATGAGTCACTTAAAAATTCAGCACGCTTTTATTATTGTTTTATGAAATCTACGCACTATTTACGATTTGTTGTTTTAAAATGAGACAATGAACGATAAGGCACGCACAATTTATAAAATTTTTTTGCAAATTGAAAACTTTTTCGCATAGTCATAATGAGTGCACGTGCACTTAGGGCTTACCTAGGGCAATACGCATTGAAAAAAAAATTTTTTTTAAATGTTAGCAAATATTTCTGAGCCGAGATCTTTGAGCATGAAAAGACGAGAACATATTTTAAACATTACTGCGTTGTTGGAACTCATAAATTTTTGAAATTTCTAGAATAATCTTATAAGATAAAACTTTAATATTTAACAAGTAAAGAAGGCTAAGTTCGGGTGTAACCGAACATTACATACTCACCTGAGAGCTTTGGAGACAAAATAAGGGAAAATCACCAAGTAGGAAAATGAACCTAGGGTAACCCTGGAATGTGTTTGTACGATATAGGTATAAAATTAAAGGTATTAATGAGTATTTTAAAAGGGAGTGGTGGTAGTTGTATATGTGAAAGCGTTTTCGAGATATCGACCAAAATGTGGACCAGGGTGACCCAGAACATCATCTGTTGGATACCGCTAATTTATTTATATATGTAATACCTGCCAAGATTCCAAGGGCTTTTGATTTCGCCTTGCGGAACTTTTTCATTTTCTTCTACTTAATATGGTAGGTGTCACACACATTTTACAAAGTTTTTTTCGAAAGTTATATTTTGCGTCAATAAACTAATCCAATTACCATGTTTCATCCCTTTTTTCGTATTTGGTATATAATTATGGCATTTTTTTGATTTTTCGTAATTTTCGATTTCGAAAAAGTGGGCGTGGTCATAGTCGGATTTCGGCCATTTTGTATGCCAAGATAAGGTGAGTTCAGATAAGTACGTGAACTAAGTTCAGTAAAGATATGTTGATTTTTGTTCAAGTTATCGTGTTAACGGCCGAGCGGAAGGACGGACGGTCGACTGTGTATAAAAACTGGGCGTGGCTTCAGCCGATTTCGCCCTTTTCTACAGAAAGCAGTTACTGTCATAGAATATATGCCCTACCAAATTTCACAAGGATTGGTAAATTTTTGTTCGACTTATGGCCTTAAAAGTATTCTAGACAAATTAAATGAAAAAGGGCGGAGCCACGCCCATTTTGAAATTTTCTTTTATTTTTGTATTTGGTGCACCATATCATTACTGGAGTTGAATGTTGACATAATTTACTTATATACTGTAAAGATATTAAATTTTTTGTTAAAATTTGACCTTTAAAAAATTTTTTTTTAAGTAGGCGTGTTCGTAATCCGATTTTGCTAATTTTAATTAGCATACATATAGTAATAGGAGTAACGTTCCTGCCAAATTTCATCATGATATCTTCAACGACTGCCAAATTACAGCTTGCAAAATTTTTAAATTACCCTTCTTTTAAAAGTGGGCGGTGCCACGCCCATTGTCCAAAATTTTACAAATTTTCTATTCTGCGTCTTAAGGTCAACGCATCTACCAAGTTTCATCGCTTTAGCCGTCTGTGGTAATGAATTATCGCACTTTCTCTGTTTTTCGAAATTTTCGATATCGAAAAAGTGGGCGTGGTTATGGTCCGATTTCGTTAATTTTAAATAGTGATCTGAGATGAATGCCCGGGAACCTACGTACTAAACTTCATCAAGATACCTCAAAATTTACTCAAGTTATCGTGTTTACGGACGGACGGATGGACGGACTTGGCTAAATGAATTTCTTTTTCGCCGAGATCATTTTGATAAATAGAAGTCTATATCTATCTCGATTAGTTTATGCCGTTACGGATTACCGTTATGCGAACAAAATTAATATACTCTGTGAGCTTTGTTCAGCTGAGTATAAAAATAGCTACTTTAATATTTAAAAATAATTACGTATAAGTTTGCTCATTTAAAGTGCAGTCATCTTCATTTAGAACTTAAAAACTTTATCGTTCAAGCATTACATTACGGTACAACCGAAGTGTTAAAAAATACTCAAATGGCCCCACCTCCTTCCACCGAATCCTACTTCATAATAATTGAGCGTCAACGAGTGAGCTATAACGGCATGTAAACTTTAAACAAACATAAAAACAGAAGCACAGTGCTCAAGACAAAGGAAACAAGCAGCAACGAAGGAGAGCATAATGATGGACTATGAAAACTTGTTGAACAAGGGGGTACCATGGGGGTAATATGTGTGAAACATACATTTTTTTAAAAACGAATGAGCGCGCACGACTGCGTATGCGCCCAGGGCCGCAACAACAACAGTAAGGCGTATATACAAAAAAATAAAAATAAAATAATAAAAAATACAAGAAAAACATGCAAGATTTTGGCGTTGTTGTTGGCACAGCGCAACCACCAAAACAACATCATCAGGAAGTTAAGTAAAAAAAAAGAGATTCATTCTCTTGCAAAAGGCAAGAGTAATTCTATATGACTGAAAATATATAACATTTTCTATGTACTCATGTAATATATAGATCTGACATGGTTACATGATTTATGTGGATGTGTGCGTGCTGGTGAAGTGGTAAATGTGGAGCGTCTCTTATGTGCAGCTACACCACGTAGAGGGTTGATTTTATGGGCGCCGAAAGAGTGAACGCAACGAAAGAGTGCGTATGAGTTAATCAAGAGGAGAAATACGCGCCAACGAATTATTGCTGTATGAGCGCTGATGATGAGGGGAGCGAATTGAGTGAAAGTGTTTGCATATGTGGATAATGCTTATATTATTAGTGATGATATGAAATTGGTGGTTAAATTTTCGGTAATTGGAAAATTTAAAAAGTAAAATAAAAATTATAAAAAAAGTAATAAAGTAGTTTAAGTAGTAATCGCTTTCGGCCTCAATTTTAGTGTTAGCACCGCGTTTCGTTTCTATTATGGTCTCAGTTTTATTTTATTGTACTTCCGGCGCGATCTCGGTCAAAGTCTCTGATTACATTCTGGTTTTTCGTTTTGATTGCGGTCTGGCTTCGACTTTCTATTCAGCTTTCTTTTCCGCCTTTACTTCCGGTTAATTTTCAGTTTCGTTTCAGGTTTGAGTCTAATTTTGCGTTTCTATTGCAGCCTCGGTAGCATTTTTCATTAAGCTCTCGGTTTCGGTTCATCTCTAGTTTAATTCCAGTTTCCGTACCACTTTAAATTCTAGTTTAAGTTCCGCTTTGCACTTCGACTGCAGACTTGGTTCCAATCATCCTTCTATTGCTGCTTACTTTTCAGTTCGGCTTCGACCTCAGTTCGAGTTGCGATTCTAGTTCCAGACTGGTTTCCAATTTGGTTGCGGTCGCAGTTAAACGTTTACTTTTCGATTGCAGTTCTTCCAATCGTCTTTATCTGTTGGTTGCATTTTCAATTAGGTTTCAGTATACTTAGCACCTAGTCGAGGTTACCTTTTCTGGTTTCAATCATTGTTCATTCGGTTTTCTATTCTGGTTTCATTTTCCGTTCCGTCTTGGTCTTAATTCCAGCTTCGATTATGGATTCAAATCTGTTTAACTTCGCAGTCATCTAAATTCCAGTTCGGCTTCGAACTCGTTATTGGTTTCATTATTCCTTCCGATTTCCTGTTTTTTTCATGTTTTTTATGATTACGATTATTGTAATTGTAATCCTAAAAGTTTAACAATTACAATTACAGTAGTCGTAATCATAAATTGTATAATTAGGATAACTGTAATTGTAATCATCGAAATGTTACAACTACGATTACTGTAAACGTAATCATATTTTTTTATGTTTTCTTTGACAACTGTCAGATATTCTTGTTCATTTGAAAGTACGCGAGTACTATAATCGTAATCCTAAAAATTTAACGATTATAATTAGCTTAATGATTTTAATTACAGAAGTTGTAATTAGACTAGGACATTGAGTTTATTGGGAATGGGATACGATTGCAAGAACCGTAATAGTAAATATTTAGATTACAATAACAGTAATAAGAATTTGAAAAATAACTGATTACGATTAATGTAATCGCCAGTGGCATAGTAAGTGTTTTGGTGACAAACCACCCTCCGAAATATTAGTAGTTACAGTAATAAATCTTTCGCTCCATCGTCGAAACAATAATTTTCATCGGCAGGCAAGAAAAGCTTCAAGAGGACATCGTGACTCTGGTCCTATATCCCTCGAGACTCCTCCCCATAATGATGTAACTTCATGTCTTTATTAAGATTTCGGATGAATGCTGGTGACCAAACATTGAAGCAACATTACTTCAAACTGCCACATTGAAAAATCACGTCACGTCTTACACGAGTCCACAGATCCAGAATGAACTCATCGAAATTTGCGGGCACATAATTCTTGAGAATGTTGTTGAAAAAATCAACGCAAGTGAATGATGCACTATACTCGCAGATGGGACAACCGACATTAGTGGCGTGGAACAATACTCACCATGTTTCCGTTATACACTTTTAAAAAAAAATTTTTTTAAGTCAAATTTTAACAAAAAATTTAATATCTTTACAGTATAAAAGTAAATTATGTCAACATTCGACTCCAGTAATGATATGGTGCAACAAAATACAAAGATAAAAGAAATTTCAAAATGGGCGTAACTCCGCCCTTTTTCATTTAATTCGTCTAGAATACTTTTAATGCCATAAGTCGAACAAAAACTGACATATATTCTGTGACGATAACTGTTTTCTGTGAAAATGGGCGAAATCGGTTGAAGCCACGCCCAGTTTTTATACACAGTCGACCGTCTGTCCTTCCGCTCGGCCGTTAACCACGATAACTTGCGCAAAAAACGATATATCTTAACTAAACTTAGTTCACGTACTTATCTGAAGTCACTTTATCCTGCTATAAAATATGGCCGAAATCCGACTACTATCCACGCCATTTTTCCGATATCGAAAATTACGAAAAATGAAAAAAAATGCCATAATTCTGTACCAAATATGAAAAAGAGATGAAACATGGTAATTGGATTGTTTATTGACGCAAAATATAACTTTAGAAAAAACTTTGTAAAATGGGTGTGACACCTACCATATTAAGTAGAAGAAATGAAAAGTTCTGCAGGGCGAAATCAAAAGCCCTTGGAATCTTGGCAGGAATACTGTTCGTGGTATGACATATATAAATAAATTAGCGGTACCCGACAGAAGATGTTCTGGGTCACCCTGGTCCACATTTTGGTCGATATCTCGAAAACGCCTTCACATATACAACTAAGGGCTACTCCCTTTTAAAACCCTCATTAATACTTTTAATTTGATACCCATATCGTACAAACACATTCTAGAGTCACCCCTGGTCCACCCTTATTGTGATATCACGAAAAGGCGTCCACCTATAGAACTAAGGGCCACTACATTTTAAATAATCATTTACACCTTTCATTTGATACACATGTCATACAAACACATTCCAGGGTTACCCTAGGTTCATTTTGCTAAATGGTGATTTTCCCTTATTTTGTCTCCAAAGCTCTCAGCTGAGTATGTAATGTTCGGTTACACCCGAACTTAACCTTCCTTACTTGTTAACATTGAGGCGTTTGAAAAATTGGATAAAGAATTCAACCGGAGAAGATAGACTGAATGGACTTGCCCTATTAAATATCAATAGAAATATTGATATCACAGTGGAAGAAGTCATTTGCCGATTCGCTCAAAAACAGAGGAAAACCAATTTGTAATTTTGCTTTTTACTATTAATTATTACAACATTTGCAATAAATGGATCACTGAATAAATAAAATACTGTTTCCTCCCATACAATAAGTACTTATCCTCACTTAACAAAATTTGAATTTTAAATTAAGTAATTCTTTTACTACGCTACGGGTAATCGTTATCGTATAAATGTGGGGATTACAGTTACAGTAATCGTAATTGAAATGTAATCGTATGCTCCACAGCTTTGCTCAGCAGTCGATATAATTTTTTAAACATTTTTTTGTAGAAATTTTCTTTATTTATATTCTTAAACAAAACCAACTTTTAAATCTTTGTTTATTGAAAAAAAATTGAGAAAATTTATTTTTGGTTAGAATGAAAAATAGCGAGAAAATTTTTTTTATTAAAATTTCCGGACGAACAGGGGTCCTAAAAAAGCAAGTCTGAAAATTCAATGAAGTGTTATAATAATCCTTTTTTTGCACCTTAATACAATGCACAGACATACATAAATGCATTTTTAAGAAATATGTGAAATAATTTGAACATTCCTGCATATTTAAATAAAAGTAATTACCTAGGCGTGTTAGCTTAGTCCTGCGACATACAAAGCGGTAAATATTTGTAAAAGTTATAATGGCAAAATATGGCACGTAACGCCCACAAAAAAAGCGTAACTGCACTAGAATTAACCAAAGGCTGCGATCTACATAAATTTATGAGCCAAGCAAAATGAACCACATTGGTGTAAAAAGGTAAAAAGTAAAAATATTCAAGGACTATTGATATCAATGTTGTATGTATGTTTAGGCGGCAACAACATAACACAAAATTGCAAATATACCGCACCAGCATTCAAATTTACCTGTATGAGCGAGTTATTTGAGTGAAATGCATGGGTTGAGTGAGTGAATTTGTCAAATGAACGGTGTAACTATAACTCAAGTGGCGTACTCGTTCAAAAAAGGCGTATTTCTCTAAACAAAATGTATGTACGTGCTCGCATGTGAATAAGTATGTATGTTTGCGTGTCGTTAAGAGTAAAACGTGTGTTTGGCTCTCTATTTTGTTTTCGAATTGCCCAACACGAATTGCCCAAATCACGCTCAACACCATCATAAACTCGGCTAAACATGCTTGGGTTGGTTTATTTTGATACGTAGATGTGAGAGTGTGTGTAGCTCTTCAAAAGTCAAAGAATCAAGTATTGTTGTTGTTACTGGAGCACTGAGTGAAGACTACATGCTCTGCAGGATTGTCTATGTGTGTGTGTGTGTTTGGAGAAAGCAACCCTCCTTTTTTGAGTGCTGGTTGCCCCGTTGATATTTTTCTATGTATATATAACACCAACTGGATGTTATTGTTGTATGGTTGCTTAAAACTGAGATACGCAAACGAATTGTAACAGTCGTGATTTGACTCTGAAAGTGAGTAGAAGCGGTGATTATACGTTATTTTTTCACAAGAAATCCATTGACGAATTTTTCTATATAAAAATCTATAAACATACTCATATAAATTTTTTTACGCTTACCTAACTAACTAAAAGTACTCATTCATTAACAAAAAATCAAATTGTACTAAAACAACAACAGGCGCAGTGCATCACATTCACGGAAAAGTGTAACGCGTAACATTATACAACAAAAGAGTGTACAACAACAACCAAAAGACAAAAAGTGCTCTTTTGAAACGACACAAAAGCCTAAGTAGCAGAAATACCTACCTAAGAACATTCGCTGCATTTGCAAAGGATGTGCCGCTGTCGGCGCTGTTGAGTAAGATTTATTGTCAACGTCGCTGCTGGTGCTGCCTTTTGACGTTGTGTCACTATATATCGTAGCGACGGCACGCAAATCATATCACTCTGTTGCGACAACTCGTCCGGTGCACATCAGCAGTAAGTCGTACGAAATAATTTAAATTAAAAAAATTTAAATTTCAAAAACGTAAAAATTAAACAAAAAAATCACAGCGCGCAACTTTTTCGAACAAACATAAAAACAAAAAACTGCAACACAACAACATATACCTCAAGTTGTCAGTAATCAAACGAGTTTAGTAAAGTTAAAACAAAAAAAAATTAAATAAAAGTTATATAAAATTACTTACTACTAAGGAACTACCTCATTTACGTGTGTGCTAGAAAATTTTCTGTTTTTGAAAACCTCTAAAGCAAGTGTACAGTTAATTACAAACAATTTCTATTGATTCTTTGTGCAAAACTACCTCAAAGTACAAAAAGTGCTCAAATTGTAAAAAAAAATACCGAAATAAATTTTAAAAACTAATTTTTTCTGAAAATTTTTTGAAATTAATAAAAAAAAATACAACAACAACCTCAAAAACTTAAAAAACAATTTGTTTATACCTCGTATAAGAACAATTTAATTTATTAAGTGTTAAGCCGGTTTCAAGTGTAAACATTTGCTGCATTCTACGCAAGGCGGCCGTAAATTATAATATTTCGCGCCAATTGGGTTTTGGGGCCCTTTCTTCACATTACACTGACAACATGGCGATCTCAATGTTACAGGACGCACAAACGCGAAGTAAGTATTTTGAAATTTATTTTTACATGATAAGTACTCACACATATTTAGGAGAAACAAGTTGAAGTTTCTACTTTTTCGTAGAAATTTGGATTTATCAAAGACTGCTTTCATTCGTCTAGAAACTTCTGTACAAAAATTTAAGGACTTAACTTTTCTTTTTTATATTTTCGTTGTTTTTTTTTCACTATTCTACATTTTCGACGAAAAATAGTTTTCTTTCCCGTTTTCCATAAGCCGTTTTGAATTTTTGTTATATTTGGCATTACACTCGTTGTCGTTTTCTAGAAACTTTCTTAAGTTTAGTTTGCTTTTTACGTTTTCATGTTTACCGCAGGATACCTTTCCCTCGATACCCATTTCGTTATAGCTCATTTAATTTTATTTTAATTTCGAGCAGGTGGTTAGCTTTTAAGAACATCTCAAGCAAGAATTTAACTAACATTTTTATTAATACATTTAAATGGCAACTCCACTTATAAATATTTTTTGTTGAAATATCAAACAAACCCCTTTCATATTTATTTTGGCCATTTTTGTCAATGTAATTTTGAGCTTTCGGCCATAAAATAAAACAAAACCAGGTTTCTCTTTTCCTCCTACGCGTTTCGATGAAATTTTTTCATCTTCATCAGGGAGACTGTATATTTATCATAAAATATGATATAAAACAAAACAAACATTAACCCATTAGTTAGAATTACACAATTTTTTTAAAAGAAACCTTGTGTTTTGTCTTTATTTTATCGGCGGAAAAGCTCCAAATAATTACAAACCATCTTTCATTTTACACCCATGTTGGCATATTTGATTAAATTACATAAACAAATTCAAATAAATGGCAATCTTGAAACGTGGCAACACTCGATAGAAAGTCTTAGAATCTAGTACACTATCAATATACCAAATTTCATTAAAATTGGTTGAGTTTGTAGAGGATGTATAAAAATATACCAGGACTGTTCCTTTGGAACTGTAAGATTTTCTTTTCTTGCTGCAGCTTGAGTCTTTAGTAATAAAAATTTACGACTCTAAAGATCATACAGCGCTTTAGACTTTGCCTTAAAATCGACTTATTATTTCTATGGTATATTCTACGAGAAGAAAAGTCAGTCATAAAATATTTCGTAAATGTATTATTGTCAAGCTATTCTTAAAAATTATAATAAATTATGAGTTCTTATAGCCACTGTTTCTCAAATTTCCTTAAGCGTATTCAAAATAGAGCTATTACGATTTTAAAATTTAATTTCGATCACGGTTCGTTTCACACGATAGGGTCCCGTTATATGCATATGAAACTTTACATATTTTTGAATCGTATACTTAACTGAAGAAAATTTTTATGCCGAAAAATCAAACAAGGAAAATTATTTGTTCTGAGGAAGTTTTTTGTTTTTTGAGTATAACTTTTCGAAAATTATTGCATAAATCTTTATTGCTGTGAAGCCCCTGCTTGGGTATGGGACCAAACAAATATTCTTGAAAAGATTGAAACATTAGCAAAAATTTTTCGAATTTAATGAAGTTCGCAATTGGAGTCTTTGAAATATGTACATATATATTTCTTTTATTCATTGCTTGAAAAAATATATGCTTGCTGCACACCTTTTTCAGTTTTAGTTCAGAAAACTACAATTGAAGTTCAGAAAATTCCAATTGTAGTTCAGAATTTTCAATAGATCTTCAATTATAATTTACTGAACTTTATTTGTAATTTTCTGAGCTTCATCTATAATTTGCTGAACCTAAATTGACAATTCTGAACTTGTAAATTTCTGAACTTCAATTGTTGCTTTCTGAGTTAAAACTGAAAAAGGTGTGGCTTCTTTTCAATCCTCTACATTTTTTTCTCTTTAAGTTCTTATGACAATATTCAAAAAGTTTTAAGTTGTTTGAAGATTTGAATTGAAAAATGTTTCGAAAATATTGAATTTTTTTGCAAGTTTCAATTAAATCATAAAAACCAAAGACACAGTCCTCCAGCTCACTAAATTTTAGGTCGTATAAATTTCAATATTTTATTATAATGGTTTATTTAAAAATTGGGCCAAAATTTCAGTTTCTTTATGTGCTAAAATGGAGCTTTACGGCCGATGAATTTAAGGCAGACATTTTTTTTTAATGTTTTTCCTTCCTGTTTCCCTCCTACGCGTTCGATGCTGTCGCATCTTTCTACAGGAGTCTGATTTTTATTTAAAAAAGAAAGTAAATCGGTAATGTGTAATGTGTATAATTGTTAATGATTTATTTTTTAAATAAAAATCAGGCTCCCTGAAGAAGATGCGACAGCATCGAAACGCGTAGGAGGGAACAGGAAGGAAAACAATTTTTTAAAAGAGGAAAAAATGTTCTTGCCTTAAATTCATCGGCCGTAAAGCTCCAAATCAGCACATATTTTATTATAATTTTAGTTAAAAAAATCCAAAAACGCACTTTGGAAAACTAATTTCAAACCCAAACATAAACTTAGTTCATCAACTTTTTAAAGCTCAAAAATGATGATGAAGAAATGATGATACCGAAAGCGCAGTTTTGAAGTCCACTAAGTTTTAGGTAGTCTGAAAATCGACTTAAATTTTTAGAATTTTTGCCGCCGTTCGAATATCCTCCATATCATGATGTAACAACATTTTATTGAAGAAAATAGATGTTGCCGTCAGAAAAAAAAGTTCTGAAAATTCAACCTAATGTTTAAGCGCAACTAAATTCAATGGGCTTCAAATTATTTTTTTACATATTACGTTTTTATAAGATAAAATTGATATAAAAAAATTTTATTTTAAATTTAAAAAATTATATACATAAATTGTTGAAGATATAAGGTATTGGGTATATTAAACACTATCGAATCATTCAGTCTATGTGACGTTCTCACGCAGCGGCCAGCTCAACTTTGGGTGTATTAAAAAAACCGAATTAAAAATTTTGGTGTTGAAAAATCGCTTTGAGAAGAAAATTAATAACTTTTTCATCTTGCAAAACATGTCCTTCTTTCCATATTCAGAAGAATTTTGGTTACCCGTTCAAACTTTTTAAGCCGTAGTGCCAAAAAATACCATTTTTGTATTCTGTTTGCAAATATGTTCTTATCTTTCAAAAAGTTTACATCTTTACATCTATCAAAAAAACAAAAAAAAACCGTTTCGTATTTTAAATGCAAGCGCAAGTAAACTTGTTTTAATGTATATACATTCACACACACACTGGAAACCACACACCCACACGCTTCAAAGCACTTTCAGTTACTCACGAAGCTTGCGGCAACCCCTTTTACGCTGCTAAAGAAAACAAACTCATTTGCGGCGGCCATTCGCAGCAAATGACAAATTCAAGCAATGGCGCTTTGCACATCTCCACACACCCACCCTCAACCAAGCGTTGGCGTCTTGCCATATCGTTTTAGCGTTTTAGCGCAAAATTAACAAAGCAAAATAAGAAAAAACTAGAAGAAGAAAAAATATTAATAAAAAAAGCCACACGCAGTTACGACGTCTCAATGGCCAGCGCGATTTGTCTGTGCTTCCCAGCGTCGCCGACATAATCAACATCATTATCGTTATTATCGTTATCATCAAATGTATACGCATATGTACGTAATGTCAGCCAGCCCTCATCTTACATGTATATGAATTTCGTATTTGTTTTTTGTTGTTTACTTTTTGTTTATATTTGACGTCATTTTTGTTTTGTTTACAAACTCAATTTCGCACAAATACGCGCACATCTTTCGTTATTTTTTTTAGCCGGCATTTAACTCGTTCGCACGCACGCCCCTAAAAACACGACCACACACACACGTGCAAACACTTTCATGTAAGTTAGTTGATTGATAGCACTAAAGGTCCCCCCCCTGACACTAGCTCTTGAAAGCCCATCCAGAGCTCACATATGTTTTCTGTTGTTACCTCTTTGTATCGCTTGCGCTCTTGAGCTACGTGCTTGAGTGAAAATCCTTTGCCAATACATACATACATGTGTGCACTCATATGTCCTTATAGTCCTGTTTTCGCAATGCCGGCATGCATAATTTTTCAAACATTTTCTCTTTACTCACCCATTTCGCTCTTTGCAACGCTCTTAAAAATTTATTTAAAACAAAATCATATTTGCTTTTTCCTTTTCTCACACATATTCGCTTATCCTTACGTTAATTCTTACACATATGCCTTCTACACAACTCCGCTTCGCACGCATTTGCTTTTTCGCACGCGTTTGGCAAGCGGTACGCAAAAGAGGTTAAGGTCCTTTACCTACTTGTGCTTGCTTCTCTCAGTTTTGTAAGTCCTCTTTGCCTTTTATTTTTCTGTTTTATGTTTTTATGAATGTTTGTATGGCATTGGCACGTGTGCCTGTCAATTTTTTTCAATTTCCCGCCCGGAAATGGTTACCCGCGTTTGGCTTTAGGGTGCGTTAAGGTCGCTTTGAGGTATGCAATGAACCTTAATTACAGCACTAAGGCACTCTCTTCTCCGTCTTATCCATGTTTGTATGTATGAATTTTTGGGTGGAGTGACATAAGGTCAACGGACAAACGGTCAATTGATCTTATGAACATTCCAAATTTGACTTTATTGTCATTTTGGAAGTTTCGATTTGACATTATGACCATTTCTGGAAAAAGACCATACGCAAAAGCAAAAAACTTTAGATGAATAGGTTTTTTTTATCTCGGAGAGTGCCTCATTGGGCCACACACTTTATCCGATTTTTTACTCGAATAGAACCAAAATATAGGAAGAAGAGGCCGTATTCGAAGTTTTTAAATTAAACAAATTCTCGTTTCACTCGACTGAACAAAAATATGGCGAAAACAATAAAACGTAACATTTTAGTACTTGGAGATGCGAAACAAAATAATTGACCTACAGGCCACTTGAGAAAAAAAAGAGTTGACTTAATGACTATTTCGGAAAAGCCATCCTCACAATGTTGACATTTGAAATTTTACCATTTCAGCCGGTCATAACTTCAGTTGACTTTGTGGCCATTTGACGTTATGGCCGTTGACCTTGTGTCACCCCTCCGTATTTATATTAATAACAATTTCTCTTAACTTTTGGGCTAATCAAAATTTTCTCTTCTTTTCTTTTAGGCTTAGCTGCTGCCTTAGCCGGCATGAAACGCGAAGATATGGAGGCGCATCATAATACACTCACCATGTCCCCACCAATGTCCGCCAATACATCCGCCCACAATTTGTATCCTGGTCTCCAACACGCCACCGCCGCCTTTGGTATGCTCTCGCCATCACAACTCTTAGCCGCAAATCGGCAAGCGGCTGCCGCGCTCATGGCCTCCCAACTTTTCCCCACAACATCCCGCTTTATTTGGACAAATGTGGCCAAGCGCCATGCCACATCTGCAATCGTTGAATGCCAGCGCGCATTCGCCACCAGCGAGTCCGCATTCACCCGTAGCAGCGACAACGCCTTTGCAAAGCGGCAAACACAGTCACAGCATGCTCTCACCGACAAGCTCAGCACAATGTGAAGCACCATTGAAGAAACAACGTAAAATTGCTATCAAAAAAGATTTGATTTCACCACCAATGGAAATGTCAATGAATGTGGGCGAGTTGTATAGCAACTCAGGTCCCATCTCACCGCCATCATCGGGCTCTTCGCCCAATTCAGCGCATGATGGTCACAGTCGCACAGATGCCACCAACACTTCAACATCCAACACAAAAGATCCTTCACGTGACAAGAGCTTCACGTGTAAAATTTGTTCACGCTCATTTGGTTACAAGCATGTGCTGCAAAATCACGAGCGCACACATACCGGCGAGAAGCCATTCGAGTGTCCCGAATGTCATAAGCGCTTTACACGCGATCATCATTTGAAAACTCATATGCGTTTTGCATACAGGCGAAAAGCCCTACCATTGCTCGCATTGCGATCGTCAATTTGTGCAAGTGGCAAACTTGCGTCGTCATTTGCGCGTACACACGGCGAACGGCCGTATACTTGCGAAATTTGCGATGGTAAATTCAGTGACTCAAATCAATTGAAATCACACATGTTGGTGCATAACGGCGAAAAGCCATTCGAATGTCCTGAATGTCATATGAAATTCCGACGGCGTCATCATTTATTGAATCACAAATGTGGTCAAAACACCATCTCTGGTCTACATTCACCACCCACATCGCCGGATGCAGCGCTCAGCCCTGGTGGCCTGAGCAGTGATTATGCGCTTTGCGATCAGAAATCGGTGATGGGTTCTAGTTACGGTTCGGAGGAATCAATGGACGTTGGACGCCCAGGTCCTATTTCCGCTTATGAATTGATGGAACATCATCCTAACAATCAGCTGCATACCACCACCGAAGCATCCGCCGATGATGAAGATGAGGAGGATACACCGCTTGATTTGTCCGAAAGTGATATGAGCATTGATGTTGGTAGGCATAGCATAAAAGCCGTTTCAGAGTTTCGTCATGTTTTTTCGGCTACCCGCACAACTTATGCCAATGCCCACGGAAATTCCAGAACAAACTGAACCCGAAGATTTGAGCATGCATCGTCATCATATAAACTCTCATGCTATATCCGCAGTGGTGAGCGCTGCTCATTCACCTGAATCGATGACAATGATGCATGATGATCTCGATCTTGATGAGCTGGATCTTGCGGCCACGCATTATATGCGCCAGCAACAGCAACAACACCATTTTCTGTCGCTAAAACATCCCATGAAAATGGAGTAGGAGGAGGTGTTGAACAAGCCAAATACGGAAGATTTAAGGCACCAAGCGTCCAAGTCAACAAATGCGGAAGCGCCAGCGCTGAGCCGTAATCCACTGCTGCTACTGCCACCGCTCTTACGCTCACTGCTAGCCACTTTGAGTAGCACGAAAAATGTGCCTGAACCGAAGCAAAAGAGTTGAAACAAAGTTGCGCTTAAAAAAGAGACGGTAGAATTTCGATGCTGAAATTGAAAAAAACGCTAGATGGCGCTGCTTAATGAGCTATACAACGTTTACCTCAGCACTGAAATTTATAGACAAGTCGAGGCTTAGAAAATATTTGAAAAAAAATGAAAAAAATATGAACAAACAATTGTTAATTCCCAATTAGTACAACAACAATGAATGCTGAGCTAATTAATTAATACATACATACAATTATATACATACATATATAGATAATCTAATACGTAAGTAGTTATAGCATAGTTTTTATAAGCAAAGCAAAAAATTCGTATATTGTAAATATTCTTGTAAATTGTTAAGGCAAAGAAGACAAAAAAAACTTGAGCTGAATTAATATTAAGAAAGTTAAACGGATTCGTTGTCAGTGCAGTAATAAACATTGTTGTACAATTTTTATATTTATCAGTGCCATTATAAAATTTTGTAATTTTTTTTTAAGTAATACTTTATTTTAATAATTTTATTTTTTTTCTTAAAAACTTCGCTTTTGTAAATATGTCTAAAAAAACATTGTAAATAATTGTTTAATAAATATTTATTTTACTATAATTTTTCTACCAAATGAAATTATTTTAATCAAAAATATTAGTTCTTAACTTTCAAATGTAAGCAATAAATTTTGCAACGAAAATCAAAATCAACTATAAGTTAAAACAAAACAAAAATATTTATACTTAAGATAATGTTTTTTATTTAAAAGTTAATTGTTTGTTTTTGCTTTGTTTTAAGATTTATAAGAAAAATAAAACAACAAAAAAACTATTTGTTGCACTTAATTTTAAATTTAAACTTTAATTGGCTTAGTTTTTAGTAAAATTGAAAAATGTGTGCTTTGTGTTGTTTAGAAAAATAAAAAATGCTTAAATACAAATGTTTAAAAATAATCGAAATTGTTTTTTTTCTGTTAAATTTTTTACTAAATTATTGCTTTTTTTTATCTAAATTTTTTCTTATATTTCTCTTTCTATATTAAGCGCAGCGCTAGGGGGCGAAAATTTATATTTTTTTCTTTTTAGTAAAGTAAAAAATGCTGTAAAAAAATAATCGCACTTTTTTTTACTTTTATTTTTGATAAATTTTTTATTTTGATAATATTTAAAATTTATTTTTATTTTTTTTTCAATTTTTAATTTTTTTTTATTAAATATTAAAAAAAAATTATCAAATTCTGAGCTTGCGCGCGCAAGATTTACTTGTCCCATTTGCGCTGTAATGTTCATTGTGAACTCCTACAAGTGAATAACCTTTTCGCACGTCCGTATCCTCAGAGAATAGCAAAATCATGCTAAATAGGGTTGCCACTCCTCCATGCCTTGAATTTCCCTTTTAGCGTTTCTTTTAGTGATTGGTTCTCTTTGAAATAAGTCGATTGAAAACCAATCTCAGCTTTTTACTATTGTGAACGCTGTTGCTCATTCACGACTTACAGGAACTCGATTCGTTTTGATGTGTTGGGTGGATAATTGATGTATATTTGAACGATTTTCCGTCATCAGTCACAGATAATCGAACTAGAATTTGTCTTTTAGTCATCAAAATTAAAAAAAAATTTTTACTTTTTTATAGTTCTTAATCAAACATTTTTTATTTTATTTATTTATTTTTATTTTAACTTAAAAAAATTTTGTTTTAAAATTTTTTATTATTTTTAGTTTATTTTATTTATTTTCATTTTAACTTAAAAATTTTGTTTTAAATTTATTTATTTTTTTTTCTAGTCTCTTAATCAAAAAATTTTTTTATTTTATTTAGTTATTTATTTTTATTTTAACTTAAAAAACATTTTTTTTTCAAATTTTTTTCACACAATGTTTCCAACTGCTCGAATCCAAATAAAATTTGAAAACAGGAAATTACTATAAAACCAAATACCTCCATTACCTCTACATTTTGTAAACACTAACAAAAATTACAAAAGCCGTAAAAAATTTAGTGGCGCAAATTGCTTGAAAACAATGAATTTATATTTGAAAACAATTTAATGAACACAAAATTTTTTAAAGTTTAGATGTAACTAAATGAATGTACAGTCAAAATTTACAAGCTCCCCAAAATTTAAGCAATAGTAACAAAAAAATATACAAAAATTATTTTGCTCTCGATAAAGAAAAGATTTTTTCCTAACATATGAAATACCTCAAGTTAAAGAAAAACAAAAAAAAATTAGTAAATAAAAAAGAAGTAAATTAAGGTCATTTTCATAAAGCTATATAAAATATTGAAATATAAAATAAGCGAATTATGGCAGGAGTATAAAGCGTAAAAAAATAATTTTTGTAAATAGAAAAAAAATTTAAATATATAAAAAAAATTGCTTAAGAGCTGAAACGCAGGAAGGTGTAAACAAAATCAAATCGCCGAACGAACATTGTAGAAAAAAAGTTTTGCTGTCAAACCTAAGGCTGATGATGGCAGAGTGCTCGCTTTAAGCTATGCTAGGCGAGAAGCGATTTTGATTTTCGTATATTTTACAAACGTTTTTGGCACTCTGACAACTTTTAGTACTTTACATAAGAAGTGATTTGCGGAGCTTTCTATCTTTATATTATTGTAACGTTTCTCGCTTCCTCTCTGTCGTCAGCCTAACCTCAACAGTCGTCGAAATTCGTGTGACAAATTCTCTAAGATACAACAGCGCACAGAAAAATAGGAGTGGCAATTTTTATGAAAAAAATTTTTTTTTCTTATTTACGATATTTTATGAAAAATCTTCTATAAATTTTGTAACTGGAACTATGCAAACCAATCACAAAATCGTTTTCGAAAAAATTCATTAATTCGAAAAAATTTTATGAAAATCTTTTTTTTTATTTTGACTTCGCTTATTTTTTATTTAAAATGCTATCGTGCTGCAAACTCAAAAAAATTTAGTGACCTTTAAATATAAAGTTCGAAATTCTCGTAAAATTTTCTTAAAATATTAAAAATAAAAGAACAAAAATCTTATTGGCGATATTTAAAAAAAAAGCAACTCATATTTTTCTGTTCACTGCTGTAGTTTTTTTCATTTTGGTTCTGCGATTGCGATTGTTGATCAACGTGATTGACACTGAGATGCCGGTGCCGTCAGCGTTTTCTTCGAAGACGACGCTTCGCTTTTATGTGATATTTTAAGGGCTCCGGCGATTAACAACGAGATTGACTGAATTTTTGTATGTGTGTGCGTCGGGTATTTGACGCTTGCCCCGCGACTATCAAATAAAAAGCCCTCAATCAACATTTGCATTCAGAAACCGTAGCGTCCGGACGTGAATATATCGTCATCGGATGATGATTTTTTTTTACTTGCAGCTACAGCAGTTTTATTAAATAAAAAGAAGAGGAAAAATAGTGATAAAAAGAAATTGTGAATGAAAAGCTTGTACGCAAAGCGTAATACATTGATAATTTTCAATAAATTTTAATATGAATTGCTGTTCTTCCGCGCATTTGTTCATTTTGAATGTCAACACAAACTAAATACAACACTGCTGTTTTGTCAATCACACCACGCGACTATCAAATAAGCAAGCGTCAAATGAAAAAATCAGAAATTTTTGATTTTCATCAACGTGTAGCTGACAACAAATACGTGTGTCACGAAGCCACCCGACTGCACTAACACACACAAAATTCATTCAATCTCGTTATTAATCTCCGGAGCCCTTTAGTCACGCGAAGAAAGGCTTTGAAGGGATATACAAGGTTTAATCGTATTAGCTGCGCCTTGTTCATCCTAATTTGTCCTAATTTCGGGAGATTGATATTAATTTTGATAATATTCAGTTTCGTGTAAATGCAATAATTCGTTGCTTGTATCTAGTATCGAATTCCTGATGGCGATTTCGTCGGCATTATGTTTCAGCTCTAAAAATCGTAAGAAAAACCAAAAAAAAACATATAAATTGTATAATTTTCTTTGTTCATTCAAAAGTGTATGGTATAAAAAGTTCCTCGGATTAATTACAAGTAAAATAATGACACTAAAATAGTGAGCAATATGTTTCAGCATTTGCGCAAATGTCTTTTAATTATAAAAAAGAAAATGCATGCCCTTCGTACAATTCGTAAATCATAAACTCTTTTTTCAAACTCAATGAACTTATTTTCAAACGTCAAATGAAACTTTTTTCAAACTCAAATGAAACTTTTTTCATTTTAAACAAACGAAGCTTTTGCTGAACCAAATGAATTTTCATGAAATAAATTTTTTCAAAACAAATTAAAATTTTTGTTCAAATCAAATAAAAACTCTTTCTTTACAATGAAAATTTTTGGCGTATGGATCTCTAGGTTTTACTTTCTTCTACTCCAAAAAACCTATATGTTTTTATAAATTTATGTTCTTTCAATTTTTGTTTTATCATTTTAAATGAAACTTTTTTCAATTTACATTTTTTCAAAAAATGAAGCTGTTTTTAGCAAATGAAACTTTCTTAAACAAATGAAGCTTTCTTGTCAAAATAAACTTTTTATTTTAAAAGAAACTTTTTCGTAAATAAATGAAACAACTTTTTTCAAAACAAATGAATTTTTGTTCAAATCAAATAAAAACTCTTTCTTTCAAATGAAACTATTTTGGCATATGGGATCTCTTGGTTTTGAACCTTGCTTTGACATACAAAAACTATAGCGCTTTTAAAGCCATGCTGCAGTGTAGTATCATAAATGTATAAATATTAGGGTGGATCAAATAAAAAACAATATTTTTCAGGACAATGAAATAGTTATCCTTTAAAATTTTCAGCGTTAAATTTTATTATTAAGAGGTGTCTCAAAGAATTTTTATTTTATTTTATTTTTTTTCAATACAAATTAGATGGTGGTTTTTTGATAGTTTTTAAGAAATGTACCTCTACTTTTAAGAATAGTACCCAATATAGTACCAGAAATAAAAGTTTTCAACTAACTAGAAGAATCTAAAAAATTGATATGAAATAATATTGGTTGACGATGAAAATATATAAATATATTTAGTAGAGCTAAGAAAATGAAAAAGGTTTCATTTGATTTGGAAAAAAATTCATTTGACTTGAAAAAAAGTTTCAAATGATTTGAAAAAAGTTTAATTTGATTTTAAAAAGTTGTATATGATTTTAAAAAAGGAGTTTTATTTGATTTGAAAAAAGTTGCATTTAATTTGACAAAAAGTTTCATTTCATTTGAAAAAGTTGTATTTGGTTTGAAGAATGATTCAATTCAAAAAGTTTTATAGAATTTGAAAAAAGTTTTATTTGATTTGAAAAAGTTTCATTTGATTTGAAAAAAGTTAATTTGATTTTAAAAAGTTTTATTTAATTTGAAAAAAGGTTTTATTTGGTTTGAAAAAGTTTTATTTGGTTTGAAAAAAGTTTCATTCCAAAAAGTTTTTTTTTGATTTTTAAAAAGTTTCATTTCATTTGAAAAAAGTTTTATTTGGTTTAAAAATGTTTCATTTCAAAAAGTTTTATAAGATTTGAAAAGAAGTTTTATTTGGTTTGAAGAATGATTCATTTCAAAAAGTTTTATAGAATTTGAAAAAAGTTAATTTGATTTTAAAAAGTTTTATTTAATTTGGGAAAAGGTTTTATTTGGTTTGAAAAAGTTTTATTTGGTCTGAAAAAAGTTTCGTTCCAAAAGTTTTATTTGATTTGTAAAAAGTTTCATTTCATTTGAAAACAATTTTATTTGATTTAAAAAATGTTTCATTTCAAAAAGTTTTATAGGATTTGAAAAAAGTTTCATTTCATTTGAAAAAAGTTGTATTTGGTTTGAAAAATGTTTCATTTCAAAAAGTCTTATAGGATTTGAAAAAAGTTGCATTTGATTTTAAAAAGTTTTATTTGATCTGAAAAAAGTTTCATTACAAAAAGTTTTATTTGAATTGAAAAAGGTTTCATTTTATTTGAAAAAAGTTTAATTTGATTTGAAAAAAAGTTTTATTTGATTTGAAAAAAGTTTCATTTGACTTTAAAAAAAAGTGTAAGATTTCTAGAAGTTATTTGTGCATTTGCTGAAGCTTTTATACTTTACATAAAAAGTGTAAATGTATTTCATATAAAAAGCGCTGCATTAAATTGTAATTAATTTCACACAAGCATAAATCTGTATGTGCAAAGTATGTTAAGTATGTAAATGAATAATGTAATATATTTTAAGATATTAATTGCTGCAAAATTTTAGAGCTAAATCATAAACAAAAAATCATTTACAGTCAATTTAAAAAAAAATATTAAAAAAAATATTTGTAAAGTAGAAATATTTATAGTATTTAGTGCAGAAGTGTTGTAACCCACAAATTTTATATTGTCGCGGTTCTGCTGAAAAATATTTGCTTATATTATGAAGTTTTAATAAAAAGAAAGGTGATGCTAAGAGTATCATATAAAAGTGACAAAAGACTTTTTCACGCTGCGGTTACACCAATTTGCGCTAATTCTCTCATTAGTGTATAAAATGAAAGTCAGAAAACTAAAAATTGTGCAATATAAAGTAAAAATTTTATTAAAATCTAAGTTAATGTACATACATATATAAATATAAAGAAAAAATTGCATATACATTAGGGTATACACTTCGTATTCTTCTGTGCAAATAATGCAAATGTGTTGATAATCTGCAATATCCAATGGTTTTCAATCAAATAAAATTGTAATCTCGACGAAATCCTTGAAAATATAAATTATGCTTTAATAAAAAGGCAACTCAAACATTAAACAAAAAAAACCTAGACAAATTTGTAACTAAACAAAGATTTATGTAAAAAAAATGCCTGCAAGCGGTAATAAAGTCAATGATTATATTATTTTAATAATAGTAAATGTAAAAAAAAATTATATAGCAGGTTGTGTAAATATACACATCTCCCATATAAGCATTAAAATATAGCTAATTTATACACTAAAAAAAATAATGCTGTTTGTTTTAGTTGTTAACCCCCTCTTGCACCGTTTATGAAATTTAATATTTAGCAATGTAAATTAAAAACTTTAAAAAATCATATAAATAACTATTAAATGCATAAATTTATAAGTAAATATATGTTTGTATTTGTGCTGAGGAAGCATTTAAATGAATTTAATAAATATTACAACATTGTGTTATGAAAAAATAAAAAACATGTTTCTTAACTTAAAGTATCAAATGCTGAGTGGAATGTCCCTCTGTCTGGACTGCGTTTTTAAAACTATATCTGAACTTGCTTGAGCAACGCGATACTTCAGATCATGACTCAGCTGTATGGCTGGCTCATATCTACAGCGACAACATACCTTGTTCAGATTGTCAAAATCTGCGTGTTGGTGTTAGGCGAATGGAATGGAATGAAAACATAAAACATAGTAGTTTTCGTGTGTGGTAAGAAAATGTTGCCAATGTGTTGGTTTCATTTGAGTTTGCCATACTGCTTTTGACAATCCCTACTCCAGTGAAATGAAAAAAAATAAAATCAGCTGATGATATGAGCCAACCATATAGTTGAGCCATGCCTTCAAATATGTTTTGAGTTAAAGAAGATTCCTTTATTTTAGAGCTTACGATTTCTTCTCGAACACAGGCGAGATTTTCGAGACCCGAGAAATCGAGAACTCGACTTCTCGCGAGATTCTCATGTCTCGAAGTACTCGTAAATCTCGCGAGCTTCTCAATATAAACTTAATTGCTGTATGGACAGTATTTATACACTTGGTTTTTTTTTCTTGTGAATTTATTTTTTTGATTATATTGCTTTTCATGACCTTTAACTCAAAATATATTTATTATACATAGAACTTTGTTCATAATATTTTATTTTTTTAACGAGAGATCGAGAATACGGCTCCTCGCGAGATTCTCGAATCTCGAAATACTCGCGAGCTTCTCGACTTTCAATTCTCGAATCTCGAAATATTCGTAATACTCGCGCGCTTCTCGACTTTCAATTCAGTCGCTGCATTGGCAGTATTCTATACATTTCGGTGTTTTTCAGTTGTCGTTTTGTGGAAATTTTCGCTTGTGCTCCAAAAGAAATCGTAAGCTCTATATAAAATAGCCAATGAATCAATTAAATTGAATGTCCAAAATCTCGCGAGCAGGCGAGACTCGCGAGAAATCTCTTCTCGAACAAGTTCGAGAAATCGTAAGCTCTACTTTATTTTGAAAAAAGTTTGATTTGATTTGAAAAAAGTTTGATTTCGATTTGAAAGTTTCATTCGATTTGAAAAAGTTTCATTTGTTTTGAAAAAAGTTTGACTTGATAAAAGTTTCATATAATAACATTCGATTTGCAAAAAAATTTCATTTGATTTTAAAAAGATTCACCTGATTTCAAATTAGTATCATCTGTTTTGAAATTAGTTTTATTTGATTCCAAAAAATTTCATTTGGACAAAAATTGTGGTTTGGGGTTAGATTTGTTTGATTTCTTCTGTCTTGGTCCTTTTAAATACTATAACGAATTTTAGAAAATTCTAGATTATGTTGCAGCTTTTTTATCTTTCTTATCTCTGAACTCGCGAATAAATAACCTTAAATATTCAATATGGCAAATTATTAGATATTTACTCTACTGTAGTAGTATTTTACAATTAGATTACTAGCGCACTTCACTTGTACGGTGCTAAAATCAAACTGATTCATTATTCCTTAGCTTGCGCTGCTTTTATACTCTCGCTTAACTCGTTCGACCATTTCTCCCAAGTTTTAGGCTTTTCATGCACAACCTTCTCGAATAGCTGCTTATTTACTTCTCATTTCTATGTCTGGCACTCACGTTTGTCTTCTAGTTATATGCGCGTATATGTGTGAGCCTTCTTTATAAATTACAAATCCACGTACATGCCCTTCTCTAAAAGGACTTTATACCTAACCTTGAAAGCGTGGTAGGCACATCTCTGTTACTAAAACTTGTTCCAAAAGATCAGTGCTTTCAAGTTGCAAAATATTTGTCTCTTTTTAGTTTTATTCATTTTTTGTTTTTGCTGAATTTTGTTCCCCAAAAATAATTCAGTGTGCCAGTTACCAAAAATTCAATTTTATATTTGCTAACCTTCACCCGCTTAATCTCCCTTAATTTTTCCTACAGGGTTACGAGTACGCTAATACATATATAAATCTGCGCACATAAAATATACAACAACGCCATGCGTTTTCTTTTTCTCTTTTTTTTTATCTTTAAATTCCTATTTATGCAAGAACAGCCCTTTCGCATTATCTACCACCCCACACAACCAAATTGCAAACACACACACCCATACTTAGACCGAAAATCAAGGACCACCCCACTACCACCTACCAACCTCCAACACACACCAAAGCATATTTTGTCCTTTTCGCTTTAACTCGGCGCATCTTTAGCACTTCGAACCTTTTGGATCCACACTTTACGCGTATCCTTTCACTTGACTTGGTTGCCATCTTGTTTGGCGTTCCGCTGCGGCTCATTCTGCGTTGACGTTGGCGTTTTCAATTTAAATACAAATGTAATTCGTGTTACATGAAAACTCAACTGTAAATATATACAACAACTGCGACAGTCAAAAGCAGCAGATGGGGTCGTAAAAAACAAAGTGAATAAAGGTGGAGGCGGCTAAAAAATGTCACTGCTGCCATTTAACCCCACCAAAATGTACTCGGTTTCATATCAGCGCGCCTTGGCATTTTCTTCTTTACTTGCCTCTTCTGTTCACTTGCTGTTGAATGTTTCTGCTGCTTTATCGCGTATATTTCAGCTTTGATGTGTCTCGATATTCAACCCCCTGAAAAAGGCTTTTTGCGCCAGAGATGGGGTTGCGCTCCAACAGCTACTAAATTTCGCCAACGAATTGTGACGCTGCGTAAAGGAGGCAGGCAACGCGAAAAAGGGCTTTGTACTCGTAAAAGTCAGCCATTTCATTTTGTATTTTATCCTTTTTACTCTTTTTGCAGATGTAATGAGTGAGTGTCGCTGGCTAAGTTGTGACTGTAGGCAATAGGAAGGTAAAGAGCGATAAGAAGCAGGGATTTCCCAGTTGGTGTGTTTGGTGCATGTGTTAAATTTTCTAAATTAAGAAAAATCTATGATGATCAGGATCTATGATGAAATTGAGCAAAGTTCTTGTCTTTGGTACCTTTACTAGTTTTGCTACTTATATTTGATATCAAACAAAAGCGCTGAGTACGGGAGGATTCGTTTGCTAGCTTAGATTCAACTCCTCTGTTATTTTCAAGCTTTATTTTGCCTGACATCATTCATCAGTGAGCTCTAACGATCCGGCTGTAAGGCCAAATCTAGGTGCTTTAAAAGAACTCCCTGGAATCGCCGTCAAATAAAAATTTTGTTTAGCCTTTCCTATTAGCCTCTTGTTGGGTTAGGTGTTGAGAATTTACAATTGAAGTTATCCTTAGAGCTTTAAATCGTCTCAAAATTCTGCAGGCTCTCTGCAGCCTCCGTGGTATAGTAGATGCGTGCTTTTATGTCGAAATACTTGAGATGATGTATTTTTGTGTCGGATCCGCGTCCCGACGTAATCAACTGCGTCATTGAGGAAGCTGATTGGGCAGGTTAAGACAACAATACTTTGCGCTTATCCCTCAAGTTGAACAAGTGATATTCACCGGTACGACGAAAAACTCCAAAGTTTATCTTACCTTCCTTTAAGTCTTTCTCATAGTATTAAATATTTATGAGTGCTTATGACAACTAAGCTTAGTTGGAGGTTAAATGCAGAGAATAGCGAAAAGTTCCGCGGGACTCAGGATGCTTGAAAGATAATTCTAGGCCAAAAATGCGACTCTTGACCGCAACTCATGGAATCTGCGTACAAGGCGGCCACTCGGCCGGTCCTAACATACAAGGCACTCGTGTGATCGACTCGAGGTGAACAATATAAAGAACATGTTGAGAAAGACTAAAGTTCTGACTTTGGACCGATTATATAATGCCATTTTGGATACCTTAAGCGTTATATGCAATCTGCTACCATTAAATCTCTTTTTAAAGAAATGGTAGCCCAGGGTGCCTTAAGGCTGCGGAAGTTGGGTCTCTAGAAAAGGGTTCTTATAGGCTCGTCCAATGTATAACAACAAAACCTGATACGAAAAAGTCCACTTTCCTACAAGAAGATTTGGAAAGATAGGTGGGACACTTACAGATTTGACACTTCAGATTTCACGGACGAATTTAAAATGGATTGTGTAGTGGAAGCCTTTGTAACAGATTTAGCTACAGTGCTTCAATCATAAATTTTTATAGATAGGATACTTGTAAATTAAATGCAACCAATATCGGTTAAAGGGTATCCATATTTTCCGGTAGGCAGGCAGCTCTTCAGGCTGCCAGTTCTGCGATGATAGCAATAAGTCTGTTTAGTCAGTGAAGAGAGGGACCATGAATCTAACGATTCGAAATAGCTTTTCTTCGATTTGAATGTTGGGGAAACGTTATATTTAGGGGAACGGTATGGCTGATGAGTTGGTATGGCGTGAATCAGGTCTTAAAGTCGCAGGAGCCAAGAAAAATTCTATACCCCTGAGGGTCACCAAAATAAAGAAACGGTTGCAATCTTGGAGAGGTTATAGAGACATGGGGTCATCATAAAATGAAACATGATCGTCCGCCATCCTTGAGATGAAAACAATCAAGCCACAAATTAAGTGCAAATGGAGGGAATGCTGAAGTTTTTCGTTCCTTAACCCTAAAGAAATGTATAAGGTACTACCGATCATTGGCAACATTGCAAGCTCACACATATTTAATAATAGACAGCATGCCCTGTTTGCCTGTGATCGTACGACCAAGATGGATCACTAAAAGATAACGACGATAAGGAAAAGTATCTTGGGAAAAGTATGAACAAAGTAGAAGAGGGGACGAGAGTACAAAGTAGAGAGAGCAGTCGAGTAGAGAGAGTATCATAGTACAGGGCAGCCATAAGAATTGTATCGCGCTTGGGAGCCGTGGTCGATGTAACCGACCGGGAGAGCGAGCACTTGACATGAGCGTGCGATGAAGTAATGGCAGGAAAAATTCAGCTTGTGAACAACATCTTTGCGGTGAGAATACCTCTATTATTTAGCTCGGATTATAAACAAGAAGATTCAAATGGAATGAAAAGGCACCATCCGGGCAGAGTTCTAGGCCCGTGAGAAGAGGGCAAAGGGCTGTAACGCTGTAACTTGGACCATCCTTTAGTGGACGAGCGAGATGGCGAACACAGCGCTAATTGATTTGAGGAGTTGTCTACTGAGAAGTCGAGATCAGTCGAGAAACAAGGAAGATTGTCAGCTTCATAAACAAACCGAGTTGCTTCTTTTATATTGTGATGAATATTACCATCTCTAAGCTGTTACTAAGTAAATGCAGAACAACAAAAACATTAAATCAAGCTACATAAACTCATTAATCATCATTTACCCACATACATACAAGTCAACGAAGAGATAACTAACACACAGATGTAGTCATCAGTCGAAGTAGTACTCATATATACACACGCATATGGCTATGCGAGAGGCTATAAACTACAAATACACACGCATATAGCTGGTAACCAAGTAGAAATTCTAGAAGAAGAAACGTCTAGACATTCGGGGTAGAGAGTATAAAAGCAGCACAAGCTGAGTAGCCAGTAATCAGTTTGATTTAAACACGCAATTAGTTGTGAAGTATAAATGTTATTGTGAAGTACCTTAAAATAGTCCAATAAAAACCATTTTACATTACTGAATATTGGAGTTATTTATTCGACAATTTAGCGAATCGGACGTTTGCAAAAGGGTGACAATGAGCGGAGTTTCCCTAAATTCGTTACAATATACTGCAGAAGAATTTGAAAATAGTCAACATATGTTGTTCCAATATGCATAATGACATTGAAAGATTTTAATGATTATTACCAGATTTTTTGATTTAGACCCATAGTGCAACGTATTGAAGTAACACGTGTTTCTTGCTAACTGAAGGAAAAAGGCTTAACGTTTATAGAAAATAGGAGTAACTCATTAAGACCACAGCGTATCTTTTAAAATCCTTTCACTAATACTGCTTTGAGGAATAATTTGGGTCAGCAAACGAGATGCAAAATCATTGAAACAAAATACAGTTGCAAGAAGATATCAGATGAAAATTTTGCACTGCAAAAACACACACAAGCGAATATGCAAATATATACGCGTGTATGTTTGTGTGAATATGTACAACAAATGCGAAGGAAAACCAAGTGAAATTAGCAACGCAACATTTTGCATTGAATCTTGATTTATGTGTGACACAACGGGTGGAAGTCGTACACAGAGAAACAAAACAAAAGAAAGCGCATAAATTCTGCTATACACAAATAAACATTCATACATACGAACAAACATACGTTAATTGCAAAAATTATACAAACATACCAGTAAGCGGAGCAGAACGTAAACAAAACAAGGACCCTCGGTTGGTTGCCAAAAACGAGTTCACATAAAATTCGCATACGCAAAACTGTCTAGTCTTTGGTAAAGCTACAAACATAAGTACATACATATATATGCACATTAGGGTGGGTCGATTTGTATGTACGAAAGTTAACCGACATCGCGCCATAGATTTCGAGCCTGCGAAATTTCATTTTTATTACTTTTTTTCGACTTTCTTTTCATGACCTACAAAAAAATTTTCATTTGATTTACGTAGGCAAGGCTATAGTGGAGTGTCAGCATCGATTTTTCCCAGGTAGGTCTACTTCCACAAATTTAGCTTTAGTTACCAATCAAATTGTGGGTGCTTTAGAGAACTCTGAGCAACTTGACGTCATATACACTGGCTTCGCGAAAGCATTCGACAAGGTTGATCATACTATCCTAGTACGCAAGTTAGCCAAGTATGGAATCAATGGAAACTTGTTGAAATTCTTCACGAGTTTTCTATCGAACAGAAAGCTCTATGTGGCAATTGGAGCCGACAAGTCATCTCTGTATATAAACGCCTGGCCAGGCATTCCGCAGGGTACCCATTCTGGTCCTCTATTATTCTTAATTTTCATAAATGATTTGCCCCAGCAATTCAAATTCGCAAAGTGTTTGATGTTTGCGGACGATGTCAAACTATTTCTGACGATCCGTAATAGCTCTGACTGCACTAACTTGCAATCTGATCTGGACTCTTTTGCCGTTTGGTGCGCAGACAATAATTTATTTTTAAATACAAAGAAATGCTGCGTTGTGTCTCATTCCAAAAAGACAACTGCGGCATATTTTAACTACAAACTAAATGCTAAATCTCTTAATCGTTGTCAAGAGATTAAAGATTTGGGTGTTATTTTTGACTCCAAACTCTCTTTTTCCAGCCATATTGACTTCATTGTTGCAAAGTCTTTTGCAATGGTTGGGTTCATTAGACGAAACACCAGTGACTTTAAGGACCGTATGACGTTGAAGGCACTTTATATCTCCTTGGTCAGAAGTCGCCTTGAATATTGTTCAATAATATGGAAACTCCTATAAAATTGAAAGAGTTCAAGAAGTTTTTACGAAAATTGCTTTACCGATGCTTCACTGGCTAGACGGTCTCCCATCGTATACCAGCAGGCGCAAATTGCTTGGTCATCAGGCTTTGCACGACAGAAGAACTTGTATCTCACTAATGCTTGCCTATAATGTAATAAACTTGGGCATAAATTGCTCCGATTTATCTAATTTGTTCATTCCATATATTCCACTGCGTGATCTTCGGCATAATAGATATTCATCGAAATAACTCATAAAACGAATTATGCTATGAATAAACCTATAACTAGGACTATACATCTAGCAAATCGATTCAGTAATGTTCTTAATTTTAATAACAGCTTATATAAGTTTAAGCTTGAATTGTTTTCTATTTTTAACTAGTCTGTAAGAAAGCATGTACTTTTAGACTGAGTGAATCAAATAAATAAATAAAGGATATACCTTGTCCGACCCAAAAATGTCCGCTAAAAGCGTTGGTGATAACAGTTTTTGAAAAAAAAATAAATAAAATATCGATATCGGTTAACTTTCGTCCATAAAATCGACCCACCCTAGTATACATGAGAATTTTACAATCAAATGAAAATTTAGTGTAGGTCATGAAAAAAACCTTAAAAATCAAAGTCGAAAAAAAGTAAAAAAAAATGAAATTTCGCAGACTCGAAAATAATTTTTTTTTGGGTATGAGCGGTGGAACTTTTTTTCCTGAGCCCAAATCCTATCGAAAAATCGATGGCGCGATATCGGTTAATAAATCGACCCACCCTAATGCGCATACAAATATATTTACTTATTGTTGTTATAACGGCTACAATAACTCAAAATGTACATATTGACAGTGAAAGTGCTTGTCGGAGTCTTTATAAACGAATGAAATATCGAACAACTCGTACGTGAATAGTCACCCAATAAAGAAAATTGCAAAAATGCGATGAAGGGACGATGCATGAATGGCTATATGTGTGGGTGAATGTTAGTGAATTTATATATGTGTGTGTGTATGTAATTGGCAACAGTAGCAAATCGTTGGTAACACAGCGCCAGTCCAATGTGATTTAATGTAAAGCAATGCAACAATTGTGCTCTCAGCACCGATGGGGCTCAATTGGCAAGAGTTGGCTTGAATTGTTGTTGCAAATGTTGCATGGGTATGCGAAAATCTCTAATGGGTGGAAATTTTTAATGTTTAAAATTGGAAAACAAAATTTTTTTACAAAAGAATGCCTCGGAAAAAATGTAAAACAAAAGAGGTGAAATGTTATTTGGATTCTCAGATCTCGAGAGTATACAGGACTTCGATTTTTAAACGGTTTTATTTAGATTGATTTGACAGCACGACTGCACGGCCGTTGTGAACGAATTTTGTAATTGAAATTTATGTAACTTCACGATAAGCTACAAGCTTGAAACTTGGAATATAGTTCAGAACCCGATGACAATGCAATAATAAGAAAAAAAACTCCATAGGTGATGCATGGATCGAAATATTTCAAAAAATCGTATTTGTGGTCCGATTTGGTTCATATTTGCAACACACAATACAGACATGAATAGAAAGCGACCTGTGATTAGAGATATACGCCGATTTTTGTCGTTTTACGTATGCCGCCGCCGAATGTCAAAAATATCGGCAGGCGGCGGCGTCCGGCGCGTTACTATATTTTCTACTCGTTTAAGACTGTTTAGGCCATATATTGTTCATGTCGAAAATTGGTCGGATATGGTCGAAAGTGGTAGCAGCGGATGTGCATATTTAAAAAAAAATTTATAATGAACAATGTACTGAAATAAAATTACCCAAGACGAACATGTTTTCAAATTGTCCTCAAGTTATTAAAAAAAGCAAACTACCCAAAAAAGGTGCCGATTTTTTTATATTTTATATTGCGACTGGCTGAAAGAATAAGCGAAATCAGTGATGCAAAATCCTTTATTCGGCTCTAGGAGCATAAACACTCCTTTGAAATGATTTTTACTTCATACTTACGATGAGGATATATGTACGTATGAGAGAGGTTTGAAAAATCACAACATCTGTTGCGCAACTATACAATAGCGTCTGAAATCTAAATTTTGATTTTCACTTCATCCTTCAACACCCAAGTCTCCCGGTTTGACATTTCCTAAAGTTGGTGGCCCTATTCAAAACTAGTCTCTTGGAGTTAATCACGCTGATTATAGCCTATCAACCAAGTTTCACCTACCGTTACTGCTCCATTTACAAATATGAATACGTAGGCACATATACATATTTACCAGGTGCGGCTTTTTCCTTCGCAAGAACACTCAAAGTGTTGGAGCAAAAGCTTACCCAAGACAGTCGAACTAATGACCGTGTGTGCTACTACCCTAATGCGGTGGACAGTCAAACTAGTCTGGAAACTGAAGCTACGCGCTCATCCATAATGTGCTCTTATATCATAAGGCCGGAAACAGCAGTTAACATCTTTCAACTTAAAATCGGTCGACTTTCATTCTAAAATATCGTTTTGATTTAACGAAGACTATTGAAATCAATGTTGTGAACACAAACGTCTGCAAACTTTGGTCTACATTTAAAAAATTTTATACAGGGTCCTTGTAAAATTTTAATTATGTAGTTCCGACGAGGATTATACGATTTTCACCCAGAGTAACGCAATGACATCCACTTAGACTGCTTAGGATTTCGAGGGCGGCATCCTTGGCCGAGTAGTCACCACCTAACGGTTCAAGATGTTTCTCTGGTGTAGCTCGGCAGCATAGCGCGACAAAAACATCCGTTAGAAAGTCTTCGGAGCTACACCTAGAGCTTCAGGGAAAGTGACGTCGACGAATGAGTTCGAAGTCGCAGTCCTATAGCTTCTGTGCTGGGATGTGGTGTGAGGTCATGAGGCGTGAGAGCGACTGTTGGTCGGGATTGCTGATGTTCGCATATCGGTAATTGTAGCTCTTAAAAACAGCCAAGGCGCCACAAATGATTTAAATAGTGTTCGCGACTATTATTAGGAGTTAACCCCAGGTGAAACTACGCTTTAACATGAGATATACAGACAAAAGTGTGACATTTTATGTATCGCTATTTCTGTTCAGCAGACGTAGCAGTACCAATTCCAAAGACCGGGGTTAGGTTCGAAGCCTCTCTGGAGTAAGTAAACGAGGGCAATCCCTCCGCAAGGAGCTACTCCTCAAAATTTTTGACGATCTGCGAAATTTTGAGGCAAACCCGGATCTTTCCGAAATGGCCAAAACGTGATTTCCTTAAATACATATAAACAAAACCTTTCCTAAATATTATTTTTTTAAATAAAAAATTAAGCTTTTTAAAGTAAGAACACCGGCGCGCCGCCCACGCCGCCGCCGCCGTATATAATAGAGCCTACGCCGCCGCCACCGATAAAGTGATCGGCGTAAACCTCTACCTGTGATGTCCTATTTGGCTCATATTTGGAACAAATATTACATACAGTCCGGTAGAAGCGACATCAAATATTTTGTAGTTCGAGGAGGGACAAACATACGTGGCGCAGAGTCTAGTAAAGTCTTTGCAAGGATTATGTATTGAGAACTTAGATTGTAACAAATTGACAGGAAAGATTCCGTGTAATAATGAGTCACTAAATGAACTAGATAGTATTGGAAATAATAGGCAATTAAATAAAGGCTAAAAACTTGAAAATAATAATATAATTATAATAATAAAAGCTAGAAAATAATTAGATAGGTCCTAAGTACTAGTCATCACACTCCTCATCAATCTAGGGCGTTGATCAGACAATTAAATAAAAGCGTTGGACGCGTCAAATTTCTATTGATAGTCATAAGTAAGACCAACTGAACCTTAATCAGATTATGCTACGCCTCACATTTTTAGAAACTTCACGCGCCCAATGCTTTTATTTAATTGTCTGATCAACGCCCTAGATTGATGAGGAATGTGATGACTAGTACCTAGGACCTACCGATTATTTTCTAGCTTTAAGTATTATTATTACTTCATGTAAGTATTGTTTTCAATAAAACCGTGTCAGGGGTGGGCGTTCCCCGCGTTGTGCGTACTTTGTCCCGCTCGAGGGATGTTAGAGGGTATAAAAGGGCCTAAAGCCGGAGGCCGCTCTCAAGGGTGTCACCGAAGTTCACCTGAAAAAGACAAAAGAAAAGTACCCTAAGTAAAAAGTTCTTATAGGCAGGATGTAATTTATGCATGTATACTTCCCGTAAACTCAACAATCCAGGGTTCCAACACTCGCCTCCTACGCCTCCTACTTTCTCGCACTGAAAAAGCAAAAAGAAACAAGAAAATAAATTAAATTAGTTTGGGTATAAAAGCGAAATCACTTATATAAGTGCACAATTTTTTTCTGTTGGGTAAACAAACCCTCAAAAGTACAACACCACATGAAAATTGCCCACCTTCACTATAAATATTCTTAATTAAAATTTTCATATTTATTACCTCTTATCACCATTCCTTCGATCATCGTTGGACACTATTAGCAGTCCACCACTGCTCCAAACTTGTAATTTTTTTTATATTCCAGGCCCGGGCGCCTGGGGACCATAAGTGAAGTGTCCTTTTCTCAGCTACTTCAGGCATCGCAACCTAAACTATTTATATGGCACTGAAGAGCCGCGTTGCTCTTCTTTCATAAAAATAACTGGGCGATTCCACCTGATTGCGCAAAGGGGCGGATCCACCAATGTACGTGTACAACCGTTTAACTTAAAAATTTTTTAAATTATTTTTTCTTTACATTTTTAGTCATGCAGAAGGTAAGTAGATAAAAAATGCAATCATAAAACGTTATTGGCGCTTAACGGCGATCTTGGCAGTATCATAACAAGTCCCGCTAGCTATTCTGTTTTATGAAAAGTGACATTTACAAGCAACAAAGTAGATCACATCTTCTTCCACCTATCTTTCCCAAATAAGTGAAGGTCTCCCCTCTATATGCCACCGCATACGGTTGTCGATTGCAATAAATTTCGGTACGAGGGTTCGGAATATTGCCATTCTCACTTCGCCATCGTCGGATGGCAGAACACATATTACGCCGTCAATGATGAAGAATTGGGTTGTTCATCTCCAATGCTATCTATCATTTTTTTCTATCAGCCAGCATCGAGAAGAGTGATACTCGGCTGTGTGTTAAGTGAGCAGCTTATCGACGGCAAGTTGTCCTAATGGCTATTTGTAGCTAGTAAAATGCGCTCTTAGAGAACACTGATGGTTTATCTGACACCGAACAATTATGGTGTTATCTTTTCAGAAAAAAGCTATCCTCGTGTTGCACTCTTTAATTTTAACTTTTGAGCTAGATCATCTGACGTTCTACAAAACGGCTGAATTTGTAGGCCATGGTACAATTTTTGTTATGCAGTGGGAAATATTTTATGAAAAGCGAATACAAACTTACGAGAGAGCAGAGGAAAACCAACAGAGAGACATTATTTTCAGAAAGGAAAACACTATTAGATTCGAGTTGTTTAATCAGGGATGGCCAGATAGCTTGTTGTATTTTTAAGCTAAAAAACCTTGTAACGCGGATGGCCATATTTCGAGCAGCGGCGAGATCGCTCAACCTCAAACTATTGGGTGATGATAAATCGTGGAGGTTGATTGTGCCTCGATTACACAGTCAAGCATCCTTCGTTTGCTTAAGCTTTCGATACATTCTCCAATCATGTTCTTTTCAGTTCATCATAGAAACGGGCCACAGCATCTCTTAGCTAAATCTTATATTGAAAGATCTCACTTTGAGGAGCTTTTTGCAGTCGTACATGGTACTTGCCGGCATAGGCTCTTTGCTACAACCAAAACAACACCTTGACTACCTTTCACGCTTCATTAATTTCTGCCAATATGGTAGATATCGCAAGCTACTTTATCCTCAATCTTGTCCCATCCATCGGGTATCCTGTATAACGTTGATGTCTATTTTGCCTTCGTGAGCACATTAACAAGCCGGTCATGGGTAGAAAACTTTCAAGGAAATTGTGATACTTTAAGCGTATTCCGTAAAATTTTTTAGTGGTCGACACCAGAAAAACAAGTCGTCATCTTGGGCTTATCGCTACTTTGTACAAAAAAATGAATGTTAACGAATTACGAAACCTCTTCCAATCGCTCTATATTCGTATCTCCTAGGCTAGATCACGATAGAGAGATCACGGTGCGAGCACCAGGTCACTCAAGCACATAATGGTCCCATTGTGATACCACGTTGATCTCTCGCCTACTCAAACCAACAGGTTGATTCAGCAAACGTCAGGAATTTCTTAGGTTCCAACTTAGTCAGACATGATTTCACCCTCTTGTGCCATAGCGCAGGACAATCGAACAGAAAATGCTTCACTCTTTCTATCTCCTCTTAGTCTTTACAGCTCCTGTAGTAATCATCTATAGGAGCACCCAGCCGTTTGCGCATGCCTTCCGATTGCTATGTGGCCGGTTATAAGTCCAACAACCAGAGATATGTCCCCCTTTCCAAGAAGAAGTAGACTTCTCGTGCGTCTCGCGTCCATTCAGGCCACACGAGACTTAGTGTAGTAGCAGGATTCAAGATTGATCCATCTCACAACCGCTTCCTTAAGGAAAATCCCTTTAATGTGAGCTTACAGGTAGCGAGCGGCATGCTCAATCCCTTCCAGGATGAGGGTAAGCGGAATGGATGTGCCACTCTTGCAAGTTCGTCAGCCATTCATTGCCCGGTATATGCGAGTGTCCAGGCACCCATATCAGACTAAGGGAAATTTTCTCAGCGATCTCGTTAAGAGATTGCCGCACTTCTCCACTGTCCTGGACTTACATGTGACCGATCCAAGTGGTTTTAGTACAGCCTGGCTGTCAGAGTAAATACAAATTTGGTTTATAGCCGTGAACAGTCTTTTTCAGGTGATCAACGTCCTTGTTAATAGCAGCCACCTCCGCCTGAAAGACGCTGCAATCGTATCTCCTAAACCCACTTTTCAATTCTTCAACCTTAATTTCATCTTTTGCTTTAATATAAAAAATTCCTGCATTCCTGCTTTAAAATTTAAATTAATTCTGACAAGTACCTAACAATAAAAACTCGATTTTTGTTTTCCACACGACACAATATGCCACCCAGAATTTCAAACGCTACCTCCTGCACTCCTACCTCACTCCCTTCGCCCACTCTCTCTTCTCTTCCTCTTCTAGCATTTCAATGATTGCGCGCATGACACCAAAATAAATTAATACTATGACATTATCTTTTTAACGATTCGCACCCCCATCCAATTACCTCGCCACAACGCCTTTTTTATTTACTGTTACAAAGTACAACTCTAAAACCCTGTCCTGCTCACTTGCGCTCACTGGGATCCTTTTGCAGCTCTTGTCACCCTCTCTGCGCGATTAAGTTACATTTTTTCTGCTTGTCTTATCGTGTTGATCGAGTTTCTGCTTTCCACGCACCAAAGCCAAACAATTTTCATTACTTTAGAAGTGCGTTGCTGCCATTGCTATTTGAGGAGGGAAGAAGAGAAGACCTAAAAGCCAGGGACTGAAGTATATTCTGAACTAACGGAATGGACGACAGAAATACAAAACGAAAATCAATGGAACGGAGATAGAGAAGGAGAGGGATCATTAGTTTCCAGGGGCACCGCCGAGAAACAAGGATATCCAACGACATCAATTAAGCAGAGAAGGACAGAAGAAGAAGGGAGACGTTCAAGTTCTGTTGTCACGTGCCTTATTTTACCTCTAAGTGACGATATGTTGATTTACCCCTAGTTACGGACAGTGGAGGGACATCACGGCATGCCAAACACCGCGAGTCGGTACAGGGTGACAACACAAATGTTCGAAGGAGCAACAAACAAAAGAGGAAAACAAAACAAATAAGACTGACACACTAACCGCATGTTTGGGTTGGTTGGTGTTGGTTGGGTTGGGTTGTTGTGAAGATTTTTTAAAAAGGGCAGATGGAAGGGTGCTTGGCGTCTATAAATGAGAAAATTGATTGAATAATTTTGTGTTGTGTTTTTGGGGGGTTTGTGGAAAAACAAGGAGTTTTGTTTCTTCATTACATTTTCGTGCTTTTAGTCCTTTTTCGTAATTAGTGGGGTTGTTTTTTTGTTTTGGGGGGGGGTGTAAAGAGCGGGGGGGGAAGACGACACACTAGTGGAGAATAATTGGAAGGGTGGTTGGGGGGTTTGTGGGGTGGGGGTTGGTTGTGGGGTGGTGGGGGGGGGTTTGGGTGGGGTGGTGGGGTTCTGGGATAGGATGTTTTTTTTAAATTGTTTTTACAGTTTCGGGTTATTGTTGTCTGTGGTGTGGGAGTTTTTTTATGTTTTTTTTTTTAATTAATTTATTGTTTGTTTGAACATTTTGTGTTTTCGGTGGTTTTGTTTTTTTTTTTTTTTTTTTTTTTTTTTTTTAAAATCCTAATTTTTTGGGGGGGGGGAAAAAAATTTATGACTTTTGTAGTAAACGGGGTTTTATATGCGACATTTTCCCTAACGAGGTATATTGGTGTACATCTAGGTATTTTTTTCAAATTTCCAGCTAATTTTGGCTTCATTTTTTTTTATAAAATGGAATTTTTATCTTATGTGCAAACTGGTTTATTGGTAGACGGTTGGTTTTTGTTGTGGTTTTTTTTGGGGTTTTTTTTTTTTTTGTTTTTTTTTTTTTGGGGGGAAAAGGGCACGGTTTATACATACGAAAGGATTTGGACGAGAGTCGGAGATTGATGGATAAATACGCTTTAGACGATCTATTAGAGGATCTGCCCTTTACGTTTATCTAGACGTATCGTTGACATTTAAGGAACTACCGCTATCTATAACTGGGAAATCTCAGTCCAAGAGTCTCTCTATAATACTAGGGGGGCACTACTGTTTATGTAGGCGTTTGTCCAATAATGTACAAAAGTTCAACCGTGTACGCCAGAAACCAGAAAAACAGAATAAAGACCATTATTCGAGTTTTCCGTTACGAAACTATGAAGAGTGGGATGACACGGCCTTTCATGTACATAAAATATTAGTACACAGAGCTCAGCAGCAATATAAAGGATTTTGGATTTCCATTCTATCGGAAAGTTGTCCGAAGAAGGCGCTGGAATCCAGAATAAAAAAGATTTCAGAAATAAAGATTTTAGAGCCTATAGTCGCTTACCATGTCAATGAAAAACTAGCCTACAAAGCACAAATGAGGACATTTTAAGTAATTGTGTCGGTACTTCTGACCATTTATTCATCGTAGGAGATCTGAAATTACGTAGTCGTAACATGAGCAAATATCGAAGAAGTGAAATCTCTACTACTCCTCGAAAAAACCTGCGACTATGATACAGAAAACTAACCATGAGCACTTGGAAATGTCAAACAAAGTAATTGACAATAAACACAAATCCAACATTATCAGTGCTGGTGCACCAGATGTCGCAACAACTGAAGTAAACTATAGTTGGTAAAAAACGGAATAGAAGTTAAGGCAATTGCCAGTCAATACAAACCACCGCGTGATAGCTACAATGGTTAGCGCAGCATGCGAAAGCGTACTGATGATGAAGGCTTAGCACCCTTCGAAATGGTTCTATCTGGGCAGCTATGGCAGGTTGTCTGAAAAGATTTCTACTTACCATTCCAAAAACAAAATACAATTTTTCCAATTTAGAACAAAATTAAAAAAATAACAAATACTTATCATCTAGACAACAACAATTCTATGTTCTGGCCTTCCCTCTGAGCTCGATCTCGAACCTTGAATGATTATCAATAGGCAAACGATAAAAACAAAAAACACATATTCTAAATATGTTAGTTTCTCCATTTGTAATTGGGTACGAATATACATACTAGAGCTGACAAAAGTAGTCATATAATATCGATACATCGTGTCTAGGTTTATAGTGCGATTATCGATGTTTTTTCTAAACATCGTTTACTGTATTCCCATTCCTTATTCCATTTTCTAGCGCAGAGTAGCTAGCGTCTAAACTTTGGTAGACAAATAAAACATGAATAATAAAATTACATACGATTTTGTTTTTATCGGCCTATTGATAAATCATTCAAGGTTCGAATCGAGCTCAAGGCCAGAACAATAATTTTTTCTAATGATAATTATTATTTTTTAATTTTTCTAAATTAGAAAAATTGTTTTGTATTTGTAGAAAATTTTTCAGACAACCTGCCATAGCTGCCCAGATAGATCCATTTCGAAGGGTGCTAAGCCTTCATCATCAGTACGCTTTAGGCATGCTGCGCTAACCATTTAGCTATACAGCGGTGGTTTTGTTTGACTGGCAAATTTGCTACTTTCTATTCCTTTTTACCAACTATATTTATTCAGTGTTGCGCCATCTGTGCAAATCACTGATAATGCTGGATTTTTGTTTATTGTCAATTACTTTGTTTGACATTCCCAAGTGCTCATGGTTTATTAACAATTGTTTTTTGTTTTTATCGGCCTATTGATAAATCATTCAGGTTCGAATCGAGCTCAAGGCCAGAATAATAATTTTTTTCTAATGATAATTATTGTTATTTTTTAATTTTTCTAAAATTTGAAAAATTGTATTTTGTTTTTGGAATATTAAGTAGAAAATTTTTCAGACAACCTGCCATAGCTGCGCAGATAGAACCATTTCGAAGGGTGCTAAGCCTTCATCATCAGTTACGCTTTAGGCATGCTGCGCTAACCATTTAGCTATACAGCGGTGGTTTGTTGACTGGCAAATTTGCTACTTCTATCCTTTTTACCAACTATATTTATTCATGTGTTGCGCCATCTGGTGCAAATCACTGATAATGCTGGATTTTTGTTTATTGTCAATTACTTTGTTTGACATTCCCAAGTGCTCATGGTTTATTAACAATTGTTTTTGTTTTTATCGGCCTATTGATAAATCATTGAAGTTCGAATCGAGCTCAAGGGCCAGAATAATAATTTTTTTCTAATGATAATTATTGTTATTTTTTAATTTTTTCCTAAATTAGAAAAAATTGTTTTTGTATTAAAATTAAAATTACATACATTATGTCAGATTTGTGTTTATTTTAGATGAATACCTAACAAGTTGATGGCTCTGAATATTGAAAAATTCTTACAAAAGTTCAATGTGAAAGGTACGTTTATTTTTTCATATTATATACACATATATACATGTATTCGTATATGTAGATATACACGCAACAGAAACATCATTGGGTTGGAAGACGAAAATTGTGGTTGCCAAAAAGCTACGAAGTACAAAATCAAGCATTTAGATCTATTTTGACCAAATCAGTAATACTATTGCCAAAAAAATGTTTAAACTAGTGGTTTAATACGTCCAATTTGTTTCACCATCTAGAACGATCGCTACAACTGCAAATTTAGATTCACATAGCTCGCAAAAAAGTGATTTTTATATGAAAAAAACATATGAAGATCCATCATCACGTAAAAAAAGGCTTTTGACAGCACGGTACTAGGGTTTTAGCCACCGCAGACGTTCGATCTTTTCCAATAGTGGATGACAAAGGGTGCGGTATAGTGGTATAAACCCTCGCTTCGCTGTATAAGCTGCCATCGCGGACAACTTTGCAGAATGTGTTTTATAATCGTTTTCGAAGTTATGAGACAATGACCCTATATTATGAGAATTTTTCGATCTTCGATCTTCGCTGGCTATCGAACATCGAAAATCGAATTTGAAATTGGTATTATGACATCTAATCTCTGTCGAAATTTTCGTTGTGTATCTAATTTTGAAGCGAATAGAAGTTGTTGTCGACGCTGTATCGAATTAGAAGAAAATTGTTTCAAACGTAAGTTTTTTGTGTTTATTTTCCACTTTTTGCTACTTATAGTAATTTAAACTATTTGTATTAATCGTATATATTGTAGGATGCTTTATTTTTAATAAAATTAATATCTACACAAAAATTATTCAAAAGAAATGTTATATTTTCATGATGCAAAATTGAATATAATTAAAATTTGGAAATAGAAAAATCAATATTGAAAATTTAAATATTGTAAAAACATATAAAATTATAAAGTTCAAAGTAACATAATTACAAAGTTAGATAAGAACAATTGAGTCATATAATTTAAGACCCTTCATATAGATTCAAGGTCGTGAATACAAACAACTGCTTGAAAGACTGGTTTCAAAAATTGAACAAAATCCGTTTATAACAAAGGAACTCGCAGAAAGATCAAGTGGAAAAATTCCAAGTGCATCTCGTGCCCGATGCTCAGTTGAGACAATCCTAACGCCAAAATCTGAGAATTGTTGCCAATTTCAAAAAAGGTTGAATAGACTTGGCTCTTGTGCATTGTTGCAGCCATTCATCTTTACTGGATAGCAAGGCATGAACGCTCTTCTATGGTCATTATGAAGTTTAGTTTTAACACATTGTAACAACATGTTTAGAAGTTACAATGTTTAGAAAGCTACAATTACGCGTTGAAATTCATTCAGCGTTTTATACTTCTAGCTAGTTGCAGTACTTAAGCTTTTTTCTTCATAATAAATAATTCTGCTTTTATTTTATTTGACAGATGAGGGAATTACTTTTCTGAACGGTTGAATTTATCGAATTATCGAACAATGACACTAGCTTGTTCGAATGAGTGTCATAATAACGAATGAAAATTCGTTCGATCAGCTCTTTCGACCACAATCGAAGATCGAATTTGTCTCATAATAGGGGCAATATTACATATATATATATATATATTCATGTACATATTGTATCTAGATAAATATAAACCTGATATTGCTTTAAATTGCAGTTAAGCGCTTTTCACTATATTCGATATATCATCGCGATATATCGATACCCTCCCTCTTAAATATCGAAAATATCTAGTAAGCCGAATATCAATACTTTTTCAGCTCTAATACATACTACATATGAAACGCAACATTTACTTAAAATAATAAAAATTGTACTTTTTAGTGTTGTAATTACCTATATTATATTTGGAGATTTCATGGACTATTGACCGATCGATAATTTTTGCTTTTAATTACGTCTTTGGTACTACGATTAAGCTGGAATAGCTAATGTTTGATTTGAACCTTTTTTGGATTGAAATATTATAATATTACCAGAACTAAAAAGTGATTCACAATACTACAAAAACAAAAACAACGCGATCCTTTTCGAACCATGAAACGAGTACATGCATACTATAAACCCTAACTATATAAATAAATTAATGAAGTTTTGAGGAAATGTGAGGAAAATGAGTTAACGGTAAAATTGTGATTTTTCCCATACATAAAATTTTTTTAAGACTATGAAAAAATACTCATATATAAAAACGTCATGTATGAGACTTAAAATCGATCCACATCAAATTTTTGTGTTATAACTAATATTTTTTCATTTCCCTAAGTCCACTAAAGCCAAATCCAGCCCACTGTGCGCCACCACCTCCGCCCACGCAGTGCACGCCAGCAATCCACCGCA